>JADLZK010001213.1:0-110543 GCA_015847255.1 Hyparrhenia diplandra | reverse complement strand
CAAAGAAGTACAAAACTCCTATTCATCTTCCTCGAAGCCTTCGAGATCCGCTCGATCACCGCCGGCGCAGCTTCCCAATCGCCGTGGACACTGTGAGCCAAACCTGGCACGGGCGCGGAGGCAAATGGCAGTATGTGACTTACGCAGGCTAATCACCAATAACGGCCTCCCGTGCCGCGATCGACCAACTCGTACTCCATGACGAGATCTCTTCGATTCCAATCACGGGCAGAACCTCGAAAGCAAAAGCTCGATTTTCACCGGCGAACATCTTCCTTCGAAGATTAACAGTGTCAACAGCCACTCATCACTCGGAAGAAGACGCACGGCGCGCCGCTCACTCTCGGACAGGCCCCTCGATGCTACTCCGCTGACGCCGGAGAAGATCGCCATCGGAGAACGTAGAAGAAGGCGCGAGAATTTATTCACGCCAGTTTGCCGCCGCGTCGCATCGCGTCGCTGCCGCCAGAAAAATAAAACCGCAGAGGAGCCACGCCCTCCCGCGAACACGCTATGGGACACTAAACCCGCTACTATGGGATGTATGGACCCGGTGAGAGTAATGAGCCCGAGTGAATAGTAATAAAACCCGTTAACCCGGTATTGCGGGTCAAAAGCCGCTAACCCGGTACTGTGGCACTGTGGATGTTTTTCTTTTCACCGAAAATAAAGGCCCTTTATAAGATTTCTCCTCCAGCAGCGGGCTTCGCTAACTGCAAGCCCGCTAGACGCATTTTCCCCAATCCGCCCGCCTTCGACGAATTTTGATTGCTTCCATCCAGCTTTTGGGGCCTTCCGGTCGCTCGCGCGCACTCCGCGTTTGCTTCGCATTCCTAGAACCTATAGCATTTCGATTCGATTCCGCCGGTTGGTCCGGCCCTGAGGAAGGAGGAGGAGGAGGAGGTGTGGTGGAGGAAGCGAGGCAGTGGTGAAAGGTTGCGAGGCGCATGGCGGGCCGGTCTCCGGCGGCGTGTGGAGGTCTGCGGGACGACGTGAACAAGTCGGCGATAGTGCCAGGACCGCACCTTCCGCGCGCCCTGGCCGGCGCTCTACGGCGTCGTTGCAGTCGTAGCCCCAGTAAAGCCCTGGGTAACCGCACGATTTCAGTCCTAGCAAAGCTAGCTTGCGGTTGGGGTCCGATTTAGTTTGGAACCACGAGCTAAAGCTGGGACGAGGGTTCAACGCCTAAGATTTGAGACCTCGTTTCTGAGCCTTTTGTGAATTGTACGGCAAACCATTTAACGCAGTCTGTATTCCAATTGTGATTGATTCGAAATGAGACAATGGTTACCGACGTCTACATTAAGTTTTCACTTTGATGTGAGTACAGGTCGCTGATAAGGATTGAGTGCCGTTTCACTAGTATGGGTGGACTGCACGGGAAGGTGTTCCATTTTCTAAACACGATCATTGTCAATGGTGGTGAGTTCATCAGCCATCCTAGTGCTAACCCGGATAGCACTCCGTGAGTCGTATTATGGCTTAGTCCACCTGGTCATGATTTGTGGTGAACTGGTCTCACAATGTGTAGTATGCGAGTGAGTAGTCAACAGTGTTTAGTGCTCGCAGCGCAGCGGAATAGTGCAGCTTGCAAGGCTACACCCTAAGGTTTTAGTGTAAAGAGTAGCGCAGATTTTATTTTCGTTTCTGTGAGGCTGGTTGGAAACAACTCTAGTAATGTGTGTGTCAATACTTTCTTGTAGATATATCAACATGTGCTTATTGATTTGCCTGGCCTAGACATTCTAGCCTACGCTTGGCCCTACGCTCTGGGCTGAGATTTACTATCGAGGTGGGTTTCAGTTCAGCAGTTTTAGAATGGTTCGTGACTCAAGCTGCTGTGCTCATTGTTATATGTTTGATAGGCACATGCGGTGTTGACCGATGGAAGCTCCGCGACCCGGCTTTCACAATACCAATCAGTGGAATGATCTACTATGTCATTCAGGTAATTTTCGCGTGATTTGGATTTCTCAGTGATTGGCCTTATAAGAGCATTCCTACTAGCCAAGAGGACAGGTCTCTTTTACCATGTCAGTGGCTAAGCTAGCACTGGTGCTTAAGTAATGTAGTGCTAACAAAAGACATGGTATCACGTTCGATTAAAGCCTATATTTAAACACTAGTTTGCATTTTAGGAATTAATTTCTATTTTGCGCTTAATGCATATGTCAACATTTCTCTCCCTTTAAGCACCTTGTCCAAAGAAAATGTATAAGCACCTTGCACTGACACATGTCTTTTAAAGCAAAATTTTGATTTTTCTTATATCAGTTTTATATGTCAAAAGGAAAAGTTGATGTGGCAGTAATCAATCTCTTGGATGATCGATTAACTTGACAAAGTGATCACATAGAAAAAGTTGGAGACATTATTATAGATTAAGAAGAATATTAGCACGAGAGTATGGTTCAAAGTATTTATTGTTTTCTCAAAACAATGGTGCAGGAGCTGCGTGTCATTTCATTTTGAGAGAGAAGAAATAATACAAAAGTAGAGGGCTAAAAGCCCCTCCCAACACACTCAAGACTCCAAAGACACACAGAGGGAAAGACAATTACAGGTGCGGTACTGTGAAGAAAAACTACTCTTGTCACTCAAGACTAACTCAAGTCTGAGTCTAGAGTGATTAGACCCTAAGAAGTTCATAAGGGCTAGAAGCTCCCTGCCATATACCACTGAGCTACCAACCTATCCCTCATTGGCCACCGTTTTGAGGGAGGCGTGAACATTTGGCCTGACCTCTTCAAAGCACAGCAGTGTGTGGTGTTCGCACGATTTTACCAGGCTGTTAGAATGATTAGGGATTTTAGATCTTGTACTGCAGTTCCTTGGGGAACACTTCTGAGTGATATTGTACGCGACCAAACTTAGGAACCGCACTGGCCAAAGAGTAATTATTTTTCGAGAAATGAGGTTTTGTTGTGTAAAATTAAAGACAACTATATGGCAAGATGATCATGAGAAAATACCAAAACCAAAGCGTAAAATAAAAGAAACACTTCCCATAGTTTAACACTTTTAGCTTCACTATCCCTAATGCCAAGCCAGTAAAGGGTGAAGCAGGGACCAAGAACTCTTGCTTTGCCTGATTGTCTCGATTTGATGATAATTTTGCCGGAAGTACTGCATAAGAAAATGTCTGCAAGTAAAATAAGTAAGTTCAGTTCATTGCTTAGTTTATATTTAAGCTTGTGAAAGTGGCACTCTAGAAGTATTTCTCAACGAGCATTTTAGAAATCGCAGGAATTGTTATGCGATGTCACTTCTCATTTCTTTTCGTGACTGGACCTGTGAGAATTCCAGGAAATACTACTACTGTAACGCTCATGTGGTGAGAAACCAAGTTCAGAAGCCGCGGGTAATTTTGTCAAAAGATGTTACATTTTGCAGAGTAATGTCACATGTTTCTTTTTGGCTTCACTGCAGCATAGATGTTTTGGTAATCACTGTAGGCCCAGTGGACATTTACAGCATGAAATCATATTATATTCTTTTCTTTTTGAAGTTTTCATATGAGGTATATGAGTAGATATACTCCCTCCATCGGTCTTTTGTAAGGCGCCAGCGTATTTTTCACTTTTGATGTAATGTAGCGAGTGCGGGCTTTGCTAAAGCTTCACGTATGATGCAATCATACGCGAGTGATCAATTTAAGAGTCGACGATTGATTGTCGCTTTGGTGACCGGGTTGCCAGAAAGAACTTAGATGCTATTGGTTTATTATGGTCATGACCAACATGCATGCATGCACAGACAGGAGCTGATCCAATCAATATGATCCCGAAGTAGCAAGGTGAGGACCACATTGGCCCCGCATCTGCGCTCACCAGTCTCTCTCAGAGCAGTTTCCCTCCGCCTCGCTGGTATCCGAGATGTCTGTCAGCTCACGCGCCCTAAGAAGATGATGGAGGGAGTGTCGGGTTAGTGAAAACTTGTTCATGAGATTTCCTAGAGTGACACCCTACCTGAATAATAAAATTCCAGAAAACTACTGAGTTTGTAAACTTAGTTTCATTTGACCGAAAGATAAACCGCGCGCGCTTGGGTTATTTGAGAGCAAATTATGTTTGCAGATCCTGTGATTTTATATTTTGTGTGCTTCTTTTTATCTCTTATACTAACGTGGAGCTACTTTTCAGCTAAGCATCCTTTATTTGCTGCCTATTTTGGTTTCCTTCTCTATGGGTGACGGAGTGTGATGCATTCCTTGTATCATTGTTTAACTAGCTGAGACTACGCCATTTGCATTGGTTGAGAGTTGAGAACTATATAGTATTATGGTTTGCACCACAACTGCTACTACGAAAAACAAGACTCAGCATTCACGCTGAGTATTGGGAAATCAAGAGATTTTATGCTTGTGCTTAAGCTTGATTTCTCGCAACATGAGGTTTGTTTTGAAAGAGTAAAAATTCCCCATACTCCTGAAATGTATGTGCATTTCAGAGGGTGAGGCCATGCAAACATCCTGTATCATTCTGTTATCGCCCAGAAATCTTGTGCTCATCAGCCACGAGGCTTGGATAACAGTAGAGTTATAATAGTGAGGGGTATCCTTGTGTAGGCTATTCGTCATGTTGCAAGCCGCTTTTCCCTGTCGAGTCAAAAGCGTTTAGGAGCGATGGAGATGAGAGTACTTTTGCTATCTGTTGTCTCCAATAAAGAAAGTATATCTTGATGACTTGTTTGTTTAACATTAAATACCACATTAATCCTCCTCATACACAGGTTGGCTGGTGTGACCTCCATTTTGCTTTAGTGGTTGCTTCTTGGTCAAGATGCATAATAGAGTAGAAACTCCTAGGTTGTATAAATTTGGTTCTGAAATATTTCCAGTAAAGACGAAGCTTAGCGCGTGTCTATCTTGCACATATGTGCTTAAGTGCATTTAAAAATGTCGATCTTGATGTTCTGAACCATCCAATCCTGAACTTCTTTTAATACTTAGAGTATGTTTTTCGATCAAAATTAATTGTTGTGGTGCAAGGTTTAGATAGGCGTGCCATCGTATCATGTGCATATCTTGAATTCTGACTTTTGTGATATCAAGGTAGATCTCTTATATATATAATCGAGTCGATGTACTGCACTTTGCTGATATTCTTTCTATTGCTGTTCACTGTGTCTTGTGCAGCTGGCTGAGAGTTTGGTCGTATGCGCCGCTCTTTGGTGCTGATCTCATCTTAAGGAAACTGCCACCAAAGCGTGGGATTTGCACTAGTACCATCCAATCCTAGTCAGTGAATGTGCAAGGTCCATCGCTAACAGTTCCATCTAATTGCTACAACTATACAACACAAGGCCGAGACTGAGTTTTTAGATGAATGATGTGACACCATATACCTTTTGTTTGTGCAGCTCACTCGATATATATACCTTTTCTTTGTAGGTTAGTAGCTTTCATACGAGTGCGTCTGGCTAAAATATATCTTGTTAAAAATGTAACCCCCATGGTTTTGTTGTAATCTGAACAGCTGATCTCAGCTTAACTGTCGCAATACAACCTGTGCGAGATTGAGTTTCAGATCTGTAGAAACTTCAGAACAAGAAGATGAGCTTTAGGAATTGTTTTGCTTGATTAAAGAGAGATGAAGTAGTGATGAGGATCACACTTAAAGATTGGGCTATTTTCAGTGAGAAGTTGGTGTTGTACGTGTATTCATAGCAGAGAGCCTAATTCAGTGAAAACAAACACTGACTACGACCCACCAAGAAGATGTTGGTGCACATCTTCTTTTCCAAAGACACAACGGACCTAGGGAGCGAGTCTGACGGTGGTTGTTATGATATATGGCAACCGTGGAAACCGTGAGCAAGTTAACCAACTTCGGAAGCTATGTTAAGTTTGTGGCGGTCTCCAATATATGGTAAGTTTGTAGTGCCGAACCAGGTAAAAGAATTCCATCTGGTGGATTGTTTGGAAGCACTACTATGCAGCACCACAGCAAACTGGGTGAAACGCTGCGGCTTGCTCGTGAGCTGGAAACCGGTGCAGATCGATATCATCGCTAGAGACCGCTGAGGCACTCAGCAGCTGAAGACGTTGCTTATTACACATACTAGAAGCGCGGAAGGCCTGTCTGATGATCTGTCGCTCTGATGGCGTGTACCAGATGACAGGAGGGAACCAAGCAACCAAATTCAGGGAGTGTAAAGAACAGGCTTGGCCGCGGACCGCCGAGGGAACGGAGAGGATTTGAAAACGCTCGTCCTCGGAGGCCGTTGCTGCTCTGACTTTCATCCAGGGTGGCATTGCCATCAGTCATGTCCGACAGAGTCCGGCCCAGCAGGAATCACAATGGCCAACCGGCAGCGGCACGTTTCCCGAGCCGCGCGCCTACGTCCGGCGAGCAAACCGTGCGGTTTCTAGTGGGAGTGCCGAGAGAATGACCACTCAGGCACGTAAACCTGAATCATCTTAATGGAATGCGCGCTAGTGGTTGCGGTTTCGAAAAGGCGCGAACCTGAACGAAAAGGTCTGAGTCGGCAGGCATTTGCCGAACAGAACAAGGCAGTGTCAGGTCAGGCAGTGCTACTGCTGGGTCGGGCGCCGGCGGGGTAATCGCGTACCCGGCCCCGGAATGGAAATGATTGCCAGGACGACCAGCCGGGGAACACGAGCCGGTGTCGTCGGCACCGCACGCCCGCTGCGCGGACGCCAGACGGACGAATTGAGAGCTTCAGGAGGATGCCCTTCGTGCAGGTGCGCAGTGCAGCGGTGGCGGCCACACACAATCCCCACCCCCGTCCTGGGTTTTGCACAAAATGCTGGAAACGTATGGGTGGGTCCCTGGAGAGTGCAGCCGTGGCCGTGGAGAGCCAGCGAATCAGGAAGCCGGAAGATCACCCACCGCCCGCGCGGCGCCGTCGACACGTCATCAAATCAACCAGTAAAACTGCAAATCAGCCGGTAAATTCTAATCAGATGTCTCATGGAAGCTGAGTACCGGTGGTTTGTTACTATAATTTTAGCTGGTTCATCTCTTCTGAGTTTTTGCCCAACCAAGCAACTCGGCTCAGCTGGCACGCGCACGAAGGTACGGTGCATGAGCCTTGGAGCTGATTGTACAAAGCTAATAATTTGTTCTCCTGTCATCAACCGCTAATTGGATGGTGGTTATTCCTTTCCCCTGTTCGGTTGAGGTGCCAATTAACAAAGTGGATTGCCACAAAATCACACTACACCTAGCTTAATTAGCTAGCTTCTAGTATGATCGAGCTGAGCAGCCACGAAATCAGATGTTGAGGTATAGATAATCAACACACACCTTACCGCTAGATTAGCATTCACGAGCATTACACTGTCAGCCGGTCAAAGTCAAGCGCATACCATTGCTTGATCGCATAATTACATGAACCTAACCCACTAATCATTCTTTTGGGGGCATCTTTTGTCTGATGATGAGCAGCTTATTCTATGCCAAGTACTTGAAATGAATGCATTCTGACTCGTTGTCATCCCAATTCCAAAAGGAGAGGAGGTCCTACGTAAAAGGGAGGCGCTGGTCACTTTCGGAAACAGCATGCCTTTTGAGCATCAGGGGAAGAGCACAGCCAACCAGGACACTGCTGTGTGTTCCCTGGATTCTTGCTCCCTTTTCACCTTTTGTATGTGCGCAACAGAAAAGGCAATACCACATCACATTGTTGGGCGTGCTGAAATGGTACACACGCACTCAAGTCGACACTCTGTTAATTGTTCCCATCTGGAAAAGGCAGGTTTGGTTTCCAAATTTCCACATAAATTCAGTATTCCGTCCATGGAAAATGCAAAACCAAGGGAATCCCCGAGGTGATCCCGTGGCACGGAGGAACACGATCTCGTCATAGTGGTACAGTGCACCGCCTCCCTTTCCTGACGAGTGATGGTAGTAATTGCATCTGGCACGGAGAACACGAGTCTTCTCTGCTCCCACCCTGCTCTGCTCAGATGCAATTACTACCATCACCTGCAAAAACTAACATTCTTTTATTTTATTATATTGTTCAAAAATACTAGTAACGGATAAAATTCCCCAATTTCAATCGTTCTATACTATTACGTTGAGGGTTCTTCTAAAAGATTACTATTACGTACTGTGTTTCTTCACCCAAACAAAGGCTGACCCGTCTTTATGAAAGCAGAACTTTACATGAAAACACACTTGCAAACACGACTAAAAAGTCATCTAAATTTTCGAAAAAATCACACATGTAGATCACATGATGATGCACAATCCTGTAAAATATCATGTCCAAACTCGACTTCGTTTGTGGGATATAAAAAATAACAAATTTCAAGGCATAAAAGGCTGCCCAATGATTTGTTAGAAATTTATTATTTTTATAGACACATATGTAATTTACATGATGTAAAATATCACGTCATCGTTTATCATCGCTACTCATAAATTCACCATGTTTTCATAAATGGTTCGGGGTTTTCAAGAAAGACAATTTATACTTGCGTACGTTCTGTAACGTCAAAGCGGGACATTCATCCGGACCTGCTGGAGTCAAAAGTGCAAGATATGCGCACACTGCATCCTCTACCCCTCTGATTATATCTACACGGACAGGAGAAGTGAACGTTTGCACCCATATCAAACACGCAGCAACAGACGGATAATTCTTTTGGTCTGAGGATCAATCAATCAATCTCCTAAACCTGCAATCGCTAGCGCACAAGCTTCTGCCGCTAATCGCATTAATTGGTGATTAATAAACCCACCGCCACTAATCGCACTACCACCACTACTACAAGACTGCCGGTAAATCCCCGCAGAGTCCACGGCCGGCCTGCCCCAATCCCCACCCTCCGCCTTAAGCTCCCTGTCGCCTCGGCGGCCGGTGTCGTTCCTCCCGCCTCTTCGTCCGGCCTCCCGCTCCACCCGGGGCGCTCGCCGTTGATGGAGTACGAGCGCATCCACGACCCGCTCCCGCGTCATCAGGTGCCCGCCTCGCCCGATCCCCGCCTGAATTCGCTCTCCAGGCGCTCCGTTTCTGGATCTTGTCTTTGCTGCTTTGGGTGCTCCCCTTCCTCCTGATGCCGTGTGCCGCCCGGTGCCTTCCGTCTTGTGGCTTGTGAGGGTTCGATTGGCTTATACTTTCGCGCCGTTCTTGGGTTCCTTTGTGTTCTTGGGCCAAGGTCTGAGGGCTTCGTAGTGTGTGCTGTTCGCGAGGTGACTTGTGCAGTTTGGTTGGGCAGGTTGTTCCTTTCCTTGCAGGGATGCTACCCTTTATTTTCCCATTCGCTCATTCTCTCTATCGAATTCGCCTGAAGCTTTGCGTACTTGTGCGGCTAAATTCCTCGACGCGCATTTCGCGCCGAAAAGCTGCAGCTTTCATGTTATTACTCGCCACTGTTCTTGTTAAAATTTTTGTGGCGCTTTTTCTGTCTCGTAGCTTTCAATGGCTGGCGGGTGTGAGGATGGGGATTGGGATGGGTCGAGCATTTCAGTGCACGTTTCACTAAAAAGTTGAGATCTTCTTGTCCCTTCCGTCGTTGTTTCAGCTCTTCGCTTCAATTCACCAGTTTGTCGCTTCAATTCGCCTTCTGTAAGCTTCATTTCTCTCGCGGCGTCACTGAACCATTTCTTTCTGTCCTTCCACCCCTGCTCTGCCCCCAGTCCGGCGGATTCTCTCCAGCGAAGCTACGAGCAATGCTTCGCGGGCTAGAGAAACAGCAGCGCGATAAGCGGCGAGGACACGTCGCCGGAGGCCAACGACTCCGGCGGCTCATTTGACCGAAATAAGTCCACGATTCGACCTCCCTTTACCATTTGCTGAGAGGCACGAGTTCTCGGATACTGAATACTCTTGGAATGCGTCGACGGGGGCTTGGAATGCTCCACCTCCCAACCGAGATGTCGAGCAACAGCGGCCACACAGGTCAAGAAACCGAGCCCCGGACGACGGCAGCTTCGACTCCGGAGAGCAGCTCGTCGGGCCGCCGACGGTGAAGAGGTCGGCCGCGGTGGCCGCCTTACTGCCGCCCTTCTCTCGGCCAACGCCGTCCAAATTGGGACGACGCCGAAGTGGATTTCCAGCCCTCACGTCAAACCCACGTACTGGCCGTGCGGGTCCTACCGCTGGAACTGTGCCAAAGAAGTCTGCATTGGCATTCCCTGAACATGGAGGTCGCCCACCAGCCGTTGCTAAGATGGTGCGGATGTGCCTACCAACGCTGGACCATTGGTTAAGAATTCAGATGGTAAGCATGAACTTTGACATGCCATGGAGTTTTTATTGTTTCAGCACATATAGAATAGTGCAATATTATAAAAAATAATGCATGATAAATATTGTACTTGTGAGGTCATATTTTTGATTATTGCATTTCCTGATTTTCAGCTTCAGCCTGTTTTGTGTGTCTGAACTTTGGAGTCCTAACTATAGTTTGGTTATATTTTTATAATGAAGTGTGAAGAGTTAAAGATTATCTAGAACATTTGGTTGCAAATTTGAAGTGTTGGGCAAATTGAATTGGGGACAGGTGAAGTGTAGCATCATGGAGTTGCCCGTGCAGAGAAGTCTGCCTTTGATAAAAAATCAGATGTTCTTTTCATCATGGCAGTTTCTCAGACCCTGAAAAAAGTAACATATATTCCATTCAACACCCCTTAAATTTATTTAATAAATACATAAAGGTGACAGTTTAATAATAATAATATACCTAAATCTGCCCACCAACTAAATGCTTCATTTATACATAATTTCTTTTGGAAAATAGTTAGCAGGATAAATGCATTCAGATCAGGACATATTCAGGCATACTGTGTCATTATCTTATAATATGTTAGCTGTTTGCACTTAGAACCTCACAGATATTTATAGAATAATTGTCATCACTGTGTTTCTATTTTCAGGTCTCGCCCATCCTGATTTACTTAAACCTGCACATAATGCTTCAATAGTTGACGGGCCAACACCTGCAGTTAGGTCTGTCTCTATGAGAGACATGGGAACAGAAATGACTCCAATTGCCAGCCAGGGAGCCTTCTCGGACCCATGACTCCTATAATTGCATCTAGTCCAACTTCCTCTCGGACACCAACTCCGCAACGCACCACAGAATTCAGTGTGAGTAATATAGATTCTAATAAGATGGAGATGTCTGAAGAGGAGCTGCAAATAAGTACAAGACAGGAAATTATGAATCTTGGCGAAAAGGTTAGGCAAGACTACTATAGCTGCCTGGGCAAGCAAGGAAGAGAAAGCTGCTGCACATTCCACGAGTACTACGGCCTATAAGACTGTTGATATCAACTGGGAGAATCGAGCAACAGATTGGCAGGAGACAGAGAAGGCAAAGTATCTTGCAAGGTATATTTGATCCTAGTTTAGTTGTAATGTCATCATCTGTTCATATTGAGAATAACATTTAAAAAAACATAAAAAGAAGATTTAATGCTTTCCATAAACTAGTTTTAGGATCATCTGTCGTATAGAACTGCAGAACATACGGAAGCTAGGCGAAACTGGAAGTTGCAATTATTGTTTCTCTCTGATCTTCAACAATATGCAGGTTTCAGAGGGAGGAAGCAAAGATCAAGCTTGGGAAAATCTCCAGAAAGCGAAAATTGAAGCTGAAAATGAAAAGGATAGAGGTAAAACATCCATTCTCGGCTACTCATCTCATGATATAGTGTCATAGATACTTTTCACTTGAAGCAGTATGTACTCAGTTTCCTATTTTAAGTAACACTAAACAAAAAAGAAACCATCACTCCAAGCAACGTCTGATTATTCTGTGATAGGATTAATAAACTAGGGATATGAAGTGCTCCCTCCATTTCTTTTATAATGCCTATTAGGACATGAAAAAAGGTCTTTCAAAGTATAATTTGGCCATTTATTCCTCTTACAATGTATCATCAATAGCTGCAAAACTCAATATTGTAATTAATAAAAGAAATGTGAGATGCAAAATCTATTGATGTATCTTTTAACTAAGCATGCATATAATTTGACTAATTGCTAGTCCATTTGTATGAACTTTGATAGTTTAAATCATAGTATGTCCTATAGAAAGAAACAGAGGGAGTACTGAAATTCTCAAGTTCATCAAATTGATATTGTTTGCCATTCCTGAGTTAGCATCCAGAACACTTTTTCTTCTGCTGCTGCCTAGTGCGCACTGGACTGGTTTCTCAATCTTTTACACTTGCACACTCCAATGTTTTCTGCTGGGCGTAACAACGATGAACCTTTTAGCTCATGATGAATTCTGCTTCAAACTTGTCTGCCTTTCGGTTTGCAAACTTTGGCCTTCCTCAGTCATGTATTCAGAGACAACTGAAGTGGGGCTCCGGCCTGCAGAATCTGATAGAAGGTCTCTGTCCTCTGATTGATTGGCCAAGATAGAGCGAAAAAAGGCGCGCGCGAGTTAGGACAGGCTCGCCAGCAAGCTGACCGCGGTAAGCCACCGAGCGGAGGCCAAGAGGGAGGCCAGCGGTGGTGAGGAGGAACCAGGAAGCCGCGAGAACAGAGCAGCAGGCAGCCCAGATCCGAGAAACCGGGCATACGCCTTCCTCCTTCTCCTGCTGGTGCTGGTGCCTCTGATTCAGATGTTTCCTTCTCTGGATCACCAGCCTTAAAACATAGCATGATCCGTGTGATCTTTGGCCGTGAATGCGTGGTAGAAAATTTGTTCACTGTACGACTTGTAGACTTGAAGTGTAGTGCCTTGTTGGTCTCACGGTGTCCTGAATCTGTTCATGTAATTGTTGCTAACGATTTGTTAGCCGTTGAGTAGATTACACACCCAGTTTCAAAAGAAAAACAAGCAGTTTCACCGCGATGTAACTGTAGGCCATATATAGCCGCTAGATTTGAACCATCCATGCATGGGTGCAGACTGGAACCACCTGTCCGAGTCCTCTCGCCTCCCTTCCCTGGGCTACAAATCGAGCTACTATAAATCGACCAGGCCCGAGCGCGCACCCACTTTCGATTCAAACCCTGACGCTCCTCCCTCGATCAGATAGATGGAAACGTCGACGGCGGCGATGATGATGGACCACCACCCACCGCGCGGCGCCGTCGCCTGTCGGCGGAGGAGAAGCGGCGGATCGAGCGGGTGGCGCGGTGCGTGGCGAGGATCGGGACGGCAGGACCTCACGGAGAAACTGCTGCTGCGGCTGCTCACGGCCTCACGCGCAACGCCCGCCGATGGGGTTCCTCGCCCCGGACCACCCGCCCACCCCTACTACCTCCAGCACAAGGTCTCGAGCGCTGCCGCCTACCTCCGCCCGCGCCCGCCGCCGCCGCCGCCGCCGACCGGTGATCCCATCCGCATAATCCGTGCGCAGAGCTGCATGTGCATTGCATGCGGACGTGAAGCCGGAATAATGCCGGATCGACCATTTGATTACGCGCATTATACACGCATCAGCTCGTCTTTTACGCTGGCGATTCGTTTTGTTAATAGAGCATCTTTGGATTGATTGTTAGGATGATATATGGGGAAATTGATAATTGAAGAAACATGCAACGGCTACGGATCCGGAAATACATTGATGTGTCTAATTAATTGCAGCAATTATGAAAAAAAGCAACTGCCATTGATAGTTTTCAGATTTGATGTCTAAACGTTTTATGTTCATTACTGCAATCTCTTTATTCATGCGCTCTATTCCATCCAGATTATAAATTAACCGACTTTTTTTTTTCTTTGCTATATATAAGGATAGAATAATGATGAATTTGTCTACATACATTGCAAAATATATGAAAAAAGTGAGCATAATTTAGAGCAGAACGGATAATGTATTTGCTTATGAGATTTATAGCAAGTCAAACATTTACAACTTTCATATCAATTGCAAAAATAAACCATATAGTCGAGAACAACGACGGAAAATATACTCATAATAAATCCCCAAAAAGTATATATCTTACGTGAATAGTTTTTCTTAAAAAATTGAGACTTCCAGGCAAAATCTGGCTTTAAAACATTGACGGAAACATCGGGCGCCGTCAGGTTGGGGAGGAGGAATGTGGAGAACGAGGGGGGTGGAAAGCGCCGGCGGCGATTTGGTGTTAGGGGAGAAAGGCGTCAGTGCACAATGGAGAAAGGCATCGGTTTCCGTGGTTGGATCGGGAGGGATACGACTGAGCCGGAGCCAGGGATGGTGTGGTCCGCTGGTGCTGGCTTACCCCTTGATTATGAGAATTTGAGGACCAGACAGGCTGAAACAAAATGATCTTGGGTTTCCTCCAGCTTTGATAGGAGTATTATTTTAAATACCATATCAGATTTGTCCAAAAGTTAAACAATTATGCAAGTACTCCCTCTACTATATCACTTGACATTTATGACAAGGTTTGGGTCAAAATTGAGAATATAAATCAATCAATAGCTTTTATGTTGTTGAGGTTTGCAAAATCGTGAGGAAACCTATATGAATAGATTGTTCTTGATACTTTCATAAAAGTATCATTCTTTTGATAATATAATAACAAAATATCAAAAGTTGTATTTTAGAGACCATGCGCTGTCCTAAATATCATGCTTTTGGATATGAAGGAGATAGCTTTAACATCAATCAAAAATAAAAATGTAAACCAAGTTTTAAAAATAATTTTATGTTCCACCCATACAAAATTTTAAAAATTAATGATTAGATATAAAATATCTGATCAAGGACTAATGACATGTAAATAATATCTGGCTGTTAAAATAAAACATGCAAACTCAGCTACATTCTTGATATTTAAGTGCAAAGTGCGACACAAGCACGCCAACAGTTGCATGGAAATAAATCCAGAACATAATTTCTTTTCTTGGATCAAACCAACTGCCACCACCTATGTAAAAACCGCAAAAGCGGACCCTATATTGCAGTCCGCAACTGAGCTTGAGTCCGGAAGATTTCCTGGTACCATACACCAGGTGATGGTGGTGGTATGGACAGCCCTCGCTCGCGGAAATTGAAGTCCCAATTTCTCATTGACCTTGTGCCTCACAGTAGCAATGGCGCCTGTTGGCACTTCTGTCCTCCAGCTTGCTCTTGAACACGTCCGTCAGAGCCGTCTTATTGGAAGTCAAGGTTGCTCTTAGCAGATCGACAGCCTGCGAAATATCGATGGTGACAGCCAAGTGAGCTCTCCACGAATAGTAACAAAACAGCTGAAAGGATAGAATAGAAAGCACGCAGCTTACCTCTTGCTTACTGATTGCAATGTCCATCTCCAAGACCCTCCCCATTTCTCTATTACACCAGTGCTTCATAACGCGCATTGCTGAAGCCTGGTAGATAAATAAATCATCATCTACGACGTACGAGCCGTCGTTAACAAACTGCATGGTGTGGTCGTCGCACCACGTAAGACGGCACATGGAGAACCACCTTTGACTACTACTCCAACACAAAAGGGGGCTATGCTGGGGTCAAGCAACGTCTATGTATTATAGTAGTAGCAGGCACTTGGACCTCCTAGCAAGCTATTCGCGTGGAGATCAACAGCACTGCCGTACAGATTGTCCAAACTGAATCCGGGATGAGAAGTTCCTGCAAGGTTCTTGGTGACACAGGCCACTGGATAAACCAAGAAACTGAGGAGCAGGTCCACAAACTCATGGTCGCATTCAGCGTACATGACTTTCTTTTCGTGCCTATCGTAGAACACCTTGATGCTAAACTGTTTAGAATTATCAGTTTTTTCATCTCTGACAACGCTGAATGCTCGGACCAATGCTCAATTTCAATGTGGCATGAACTTCAGTTTCCTTCTTGGAGAGGAAGGGTATCGGTGAATACAACCTTAGACGAAAAAGAGGCCTTCAGCATAGACACAACCTAATAGATAACAGATAACACACATAAAAAATCGCCTTATAGAGGTGAAAAAGAACAATGGCACAGAGGTTTAGTCAGTTGCTTGCTGGAGTACATGCTTACTATGACCCTTCATCAAAAAAAACTAATCCCTGCTGAGGCGCACGCGACTCTTCTTCTCCCCTCCCGCACGCGCGACTGTCCCTCTGCCTGGCTCCTCGATCTCCCACACACACAATCCCGACGCATGCGGCGCTGCTCCCCTCTCTCTCGCGACACCCTCCTCTCCCCACGGCGCGACTAGGTCAGGCGACCCCAGGTCCCTCGAGCGGGCAAGCGGCGGCCTGCGGACGGCCGGGCCGGCGACGGCGACGGCCAACCAGTCAGGAGGTCGCAGTGCCGGCAACACGGACGCTGGGGCATGCGGGGTTGGGGACGCCGTCGCCGGAGTGTGCAGGACGCTTGGGGCGCATTGTGGCGGACTCCTCGACGCGGAATCTCGGGGCGAAGTGCCGGGAAAGCCCTCGATGCTGCCGCTATGGATGGACGATCGCCCGGTGATCCGTGCCGCCGTAGGCTCTACTCCAACGAACTTGTCTCCACCGCTGTGAGTTTCCTATCAAATCCTACATCTGTCCCAGAGCGATGAGCCCCCATGATTCGTGCTGCCGCAGGCTCCATTCACACAGTACAGAGTCACACTGACCGTGTCGTTGCTGCTTGGAATCATTGTGTAAGTATTATTTTTTATTCTTTCATCGTTTCAGTATTGAGGGTGGTTGTGGTTCTAAAAGTTTTATAATTATCATGACCTCTAGGTGCTATGCTAAAAGACTACTTTTTGCTGGCCCTTGATGACACCTTTTCAGTTATTTGCTACAAGAAAACCTTTTTCACCAACTGCGAGTAAAGAAACTAGGTTCCCAATTTTCTAGGAAATTCTCTATCAATCTAGATTCTTTGATCCTTCTTCCTGAGTTCCTGTATATTTTGCCCAGTCTGTTCTCACTAGGATCTGGTTATTGTGGTATCATATTGCGAGCAGAAACAGGTTCCCAATTTTCACTAACCATGAAATTCTCTTGTGATGAAATCTGAATGATATGTTTATCAATTACGAGTTTATATTCTGAGTTTCTGATTGCCATATGCCTCAAAATTTATGCTTGTTTTATTTCATTTCCCCATCTGGTCTGCCTTTTGCAGATAAAAATTACTGCATGAGACCTATCAAGTTTCAAGAAGTCAAAGACTATAATAGCTAACCTTGACATGGTTCCAAATGCCGGAGAAATATACAGGTATCAATATTTGTCCCCTTGGATGTTTTGTAGAGAGTATTCTTCTCAAACTATATCATCCCTTCTTTTCTTACTGAATGTAACGGATACTCCTCGGTCAATATATGTGAGGAATTAACATGAATGGTCAATAGAAACATAAAATTCTTTACCTGGAATCAACAGCTAGATTAGAATCAACAAAATGGATGTCCTGACGGAACTCAAGCTTATTAGACTGCTGATATGATTTTTGCCTGGAATCTACAGCTTGATATGACGGAACTCAAGCTTGCTCATCACCTACTTCCTGTTCTATAATGCAATGCAAGTAACTTTCTGATAGATGCTAAAGATGTCGGTGGAAATGTCAGTACATGATAGAGCAAGGGTTAGCATTTTTCATGACCCGATGTTTTTTGAAGACAATACAGCTCCACTGGTCAACCATATTAGGTGCATCATAGTTCATTCCCAGGTACATTTCTGTGCTTCAGATGGGGGGATATACTAGACATCAAAATAGTTTGTGTAGGTGATTTTGCATTGCTTTTTTAGATAGTTCATTCATTGCTTTTTGTAGGACATGACCTTTTGGCATGCAGATCATTTGCTTACTATTGGGTGGATGTGTGAATGTCTACTGTGCTGGCTCTGTGCCTCTATGATCTAGGGTTATTTATCATGTTTGGCAATGCTGTTAAGGTACTAATGATATGCCCATCAGATTCAGAGTTTCTGTTTTAACAGGGGTCAACCAGCAAGGATGAGATTACATACTTGAACTCCTCTTCATGCCGAGGCCGGAGAAGCATGTCGTGGCACGCGTCGAACCTCATATGCAACTTGCAACCAGCAAGGATGAGATTACATACTTGAACTCCTGAGGCCGGCTCACGCCCTGGCACAGCGTCGAGAGACAACCGGGCGACGACGCGCCCCGCGACGAGCCGCACCAGCCGACGGCCGAGTGGCAGCGTCAGGAAGCTCAGTAGCACGTCGACGAAGTCGGAGCCGGCGTCGGCGAACAGAACGCGGTTCCGCGCCTTGTCCACGGCGAGCTTGATCTTGATGCCGCCGTCGGCCATGGCTTCACTTGATTCGTAGTTTCCCAAGCCTATTGCTGCAAGATGAGACGATGACCGAAGGCGTGCAGCCGGGCCCTATATATACTAGCAGTATTAATCAGTGATTGGAAGAACTGACGCATGGGGAATCATGGGTGGGAGAGACGATGAAGCGACGCCGACGCCTTGGGAACTTGGAGAGTTTGATGGTGGGAGCAGCAGAACCCGAGGAGACCTTCTCTGCATTGGCTGCCACAGTGCAACTGTATCCCATTGGGCCTCTCTTCGTTCTTTTTTTCGTTTGCGGCTTTCCTCTTAGGTGGGCCACCATTCGCAGGAAGCCCAATCCAGAAAGAATAGTCCATTTGGCCAGTCCTCAGAGTTGGGCCTGGCCCACGCATGGCATCGGATACCACGCGACGCGACCACTCCTCTCTCTCTCTCTCTTCGTCCTCACGACGTTTCGTCGGGTTTCTCACCGTCGCTCTCTCTTCTCTCCTCCACCATTTCCACCCCGGACCTCTCCTCCGCAATCCCCCTCCTGCTTTCCCGTCCGGACAATCGAAGCCCTCTCCGGTAAGCCCCCCGAAGACCCAATCCAACCCACTTCGCCGCTCCTTCATCTGATTCCACCCCCAGTCGTCCTTGCATGTCCCCATGGTTCCGCGAAACGTCTCGTCGTGTTTGATCTTATTATGGGGAAGGGACGTGATTAATCGCGATTCTGCAGTCTCCTTGGTGGTGCCGGCCGCACGTGACGGTGGAATTCCGTTCCTCGTGCGCGATTAGGTTGAGACGTCGTGATCTTCATGCGACCGCCGTACAAACCCGTGATCCTAATTGGTAGGGTTGTCGATGTCATTATCGTCGTATAATCGTGGCTTAGAATAGATAGACAGGGACAACAAAGGTGAAGCGGCGAAAGAAGCAGCTCAGTCATGAACGCGGTCTTTCTCTATCATTAATTATCTTTTTCTCAACTGTTTAGGGGTCCGGTGGGTCCCCAAATTCCCCCTCTAGTCAACTAACACGACTTCTTCTCTACAGTTTTTTGTGTTTGCCTTTTGACAATACTGTACTTAGTTTCTCGACTCCCAGGATTCCAATCGTTCCTAGTTGGTTAATCAATTTGTCTGCTTCTTGCAGTGACTTTGCTAACTCTGCCCTCAACTTTGTTGCTAGTGCAGATGGATCCATTGGAAATGCTGGAAGACTCGAAGAAATCCAATAAACCCAAATGTATTTGCCCCTGGCCCCCTTTTCCTTTCGTTTGTCTTGCAAATGTATGCTGTGTTGTCCGAGGAAATTTTAGAGTTTAATATTATCTGTATAAAATAAAATGGTGCATGCATAAGGCTAAGGCTCGGCCCCTTCCTATGTGCAGATTCTAAGTTTACGCAGCAGGAGCTTCCAGCATGCAAACCACTGCTAACTCCAGCAATTGTAATCAGCTTGGCCCCTCACCACTATCGTTTTTTTTTTTTTCCAGATGATTGGTTGCTATATTATCAGTTAGACTTACAGGAACCTTTCATGAGCACAGGTCATTTCTACCTTCTTACTGGTTGGCATCCTATTCGTTCCAATTGGTCTCGCATCGCTTTCTGCCTCACAAGAGGTATATAAAAACATACTATGTTTTTTTAAAAAAGAAATGTTTGTCCTACACTTTGCATTTAGTCTTTCACTTGACTGCAATGTAGATTGTGGAGCTGGTACATAGATATGATACAAGTTGTGTGCCCTTGGCTGATAAAGTTGGGTTCATTCAAGACACTAAGACGGACAAATCATGCACAAGAACTCTAACTGTGAGTATGCCAGCAAAAAGTTGCCCCTGTTTATTGCTTGTGCTCTTAAGATACCTTCATATTTTTATCCTGCAGAATCTGTAGTGGACTAATTGGTTGGTGTTTGTCATCTAGGTTCCTAAGCATATGAAGAGCCCAATTCAAATATATTACCAGATCGGTGACTTCTATCAAAATCATCGACGGTACATTCTTGAACCAACTATTCTATCAAGAAAACTTAATTGCTTCCAGTTCTTTTTGTATCTAGTACTTCATTAACAGGCATATTGAACTATGATATTGTTGAATTAAATACCATGATTAGGTCTACTGCATTAGAAGGGAGCCACATACATTAAACTGTTATTAATTAACTTTGATGATGTCAGGTCAGTAGGAATTAATTATGCTGACATTCAGACTCTTTTTACATTCTTTTCCAAGGTACGTGAAAAGTCGCAGTGATAAGCAATTGCGGTATAAAGATGCTGCACACTTGACAAAAGATTGTGAGCCTGAAGTTTATGGTGCTGATGGTGCTCCAATCGTTCCATGTGGCCTCGTTGCTTGGAGTTTGTTCAATGATACATATAAAATTTTGGTCAACAAGAAAGCTATTGAAGTGAATAAAAAGGATATAGCTTGGCAGAGTGACAAAAACAAAAAATTTGGCAGTGATGTTTATCCCAGAAACTTTCAGAATGGAAATCTTATAGGTGGTGCTAAGCTAAATGAGAGCATACCGGTATGTGAGAGAGTTTCTGTGTCTTCAACACTTAATAATTTCACCATCTCCATTTCATCTATTTTCAATTAGTTAAATTATTGTCTTCCCTTTTTTATCTGTCAATTGTTTAGTTAAGTGAGCAAGAAGACCTCATTGTTTGGATGAGAACTGCTGCCCTCCCAACTTTCAGAAAGCTCTATGGAAGGATTGAGACAGATATTATGGAAAATGATCAACTCACAGTGGTTATACAGAACAACTATAACACATACAGTTTTGGAGGGTCAAAAGCACTGGTCCTTTCAACTGCATCTTGGATTGGAGGCAAAAATAATTTTATTGGTGTTGCATATCTGACTGTTGGTGGTCTTTGCCTTTTCCTTGCAATGCTTTTTGTAGTTCTCTACATGATTAAGCCAAGGTATAATGTATTGTTTCTCTCAGATGCAGATGCATTTTCAATTATATTAGATTAAGTTAAAACTGTTCTTAGTTCTGTGAATGTTGAGACGCAAATACTAGGAGGAGCCAAATAGTTTTCGTTGTATTATGACTATTGAGACCTAAATTCTACAGAGTAAAACCAGCAGCATATGCGTTTGCATCTCTTGAACATGCTATATTCTGTTGTTTTCTGTTTTTTTAATTAAAACCAATTGTCATTTCTAATATTCACAGTGAGATAATCACACTTAATTCTTTTCAGGACTCTTGGAGACCCCTCATTCTTGTCATGGAATAGGTGTACCCTGGACTATCCAAACTAATACATTGGAACCTTCTCTTTATAGAAATAGAAGAGCACTCTAATGGTAAGTAAATTGCACTTGCATGGGTGTGCTATTGATTCCAGAGCAACAACATGGTGCATGGTGGAAACTGGAAAACATATTTGTACTAATTTTACCTGGCAATGCGATATTTGCTATAACACCTTGACCTCATAAGCTTTGAGAACTAGACCTAGGTCAGAGTGGGCTGGTTTGATGAGTTTTTAGGTCGGGTTGTTATTTTTATTTCTATTTCCCAGGTGATTGTGTTTTGTCATGTACTGTGCGGCAACCCCTCTGCTTTGGCTAGGTGAGGCAGAGTGGTTGCTTGTAAGGGACAGGTTTTTCTTCTCTTCAATAAAAAAATAAGCAGTGCTCCTGCATGTTCAAAAAATATATTGTAATTTTGAATAAAATACAATTATTTATGTCTTATTCTTATTCCACTTATTATTTTATAGTTCCCCTATTTGTATCACACAAAGATAGTAGCAGCATCTGAGTCCAAGTGGCTTATGTTATTTTTTATGATATGATGTCTTATGAGTTGTTCAGCTTTGTTTATTAGTGTTTTATACTTGTAAGTTGTAACCTAAGTACTTGTGACTAATCAGGAGTCAAGCTGTGCAAGCAGTTCGTAACTTAGTATCCCATTTTATAATTTTTGTAGGACATATCAGTCAAGAAAATACAAATTACAGGCAGATATCATATTGAAAACAATTGTGTGAGTTTCATAAGATGATTTATTGGATAATTACATCAAATTCCTTTTCAACATGGATACAACGGGCTTGGTTTATAATTGCTTATTAAATACTCAATATATTTGAAAGAAAGTTCAATATATCTTTCTCGATTGTGTAATTATCTTTGCAAATGCTTCTGTCCAGATCAGTTTGTCAGTAACCTAAATGCTTCCATCAACTAGTTGCCAGGGTTTGCTAGTACAGTAGCTTGACAACTTCGCCGTGTTCATCTGGGTTTCTCATTCGCAGGGCAGGATTATAGGCTCCATGGGTGTGGATATGCTCCTAGTGCACATTTCAGGGCCAATCTCTGTGACCCCTTCTTCCTGTGTAATTATAATTCCACTGATCAACAACCTTGTTCTGGAGACATCACGAATTAATTAAATGATGAGAGGAAAAGGTAGCGTAAAGAGAACAAAGCTCATGCCTTTGCAAGATTCCTGAAGTAAATTGTTGTGTAGTTCCCTGTTGGGAAGAAAACTTCTATGAGATCTCCAAGAACCAACTGAGGCTGTGAGATAGCTCCATCGTACCAATCTTAAAAGGGGAAAAAGAGTAAATGTCTATGACACCATTTATTTTAGATGAAAAAATCCATTAGATCATTACATAGGTCATTACATAGGTAAAAGATATGATACTGGAGTTTTAGCAGTAGGATTGCTTCCATTACCAAGTGTCCCAGAAGCTCCTATCCTTTTGTCGAATCTCCATATGCTGCGGTTTGAGACAAAACTATAGCAGGAATCTTGGCTTAAATTAATGTTCTCCAAAAAAGTGGATAGTTTGTACTCTGCAGGCTCCAAAGCATATGTCTGATCAATGACCACGTCCACTGTCTGTAATATTCATGAACCAAGCTTAGTTAACTGCTACTGAGAGAAGTCACTGAAAAATGCGTCAAATAATAGAGCATTTGGTGTTTTGCAGGTATTCTTTATTTGATACAACCAGTCAAGTTATAAATGTTAATTGTATCAGGATTAATCGCTTTTTCTGACCAAAAGAGAATGGGTCTTTTGTACATCACATGCAACAGTGAGCTCGTCAACTATTAACATTACAGAGTTGTAATATTAGATTCTGAATGGTCGATACTCACACAAAGAATAGCATGGAAGTTGTCCATATCCTCTGGATCTGAACTATTAAATCTCTTATTTGTAATAGTTGCATCAACAATTTCTGCTCCTGCATCTGTGACATACTGCTCATGAAACCAAATATGAACATCAGTGGTGCACTTTATTTTGGTTTATTTGATTATTAAATACTATTTAAGGAGTTTTCAATAGAAAGTGAGACCTTACCTGTAAGGTGTAACTTTCTTTAACAAATGTCCACATTCCCTACAAAAGTATATGGAG
Organism: Hyparrhenia diplandra; assembly: GCA_015847255.1. Classification (NCBI taxonomy): domain Eukaryota; kingdom Viridiplantae; phylum Streptophyta; class Magnoliopsida; order Poales; family Poaceae; genus Hyparrhenia; species Hyparrhenia diplandra. The sequence goes on along the minus strand of JADLZK010001213.1, from coordinate 87,023 downwards.
AGCGCTTAATGATTACTAAGCATAGTTTATTCTAAAAGTTATTTTGGATGAGAAAGTTACAATTTTACTGGTTTGTAGTAGCATACCTGTGTGAATTCAATCCATGCTACTATAGGCTTGAATCTTGTGCTAAGGTTTGCAGCTGCTTTGCTCAAGCACAGGTAGTTTGTCTTTATCTACAATGACTTACTGGAGAAATGAGACGAATAGTTCACGAAGTGTGGTTTTATGGCAGTTTCCGATGCCATAAAACCATACTTTATTAGTTATTCATATACCAATTCAAATAAAGATTCATTTAGTGGTCTTAACTGCATCGTAGACAGCATTAGCCCTGCCTTCAGAGTTTGTGAAAGTTCCCAAGTACTTGATCCACTCAGCCCTCTGGAAGAACCATTGAATAGATAGTGTATAAGTTTTAGGTTGTCCATAACTAGACAAGTTCCAGATTGAACTCAGGTTCCTTTTATTGCTTTACCTGCAATGGTGTATCCTCTTCTAAGGGTACATATGCTGCGAAGTTGCAACCTCTATCTTCATCTGTATCACTTATGAAATGTGCAGTAAACTGCGAGAGTGTCTGTGCATCAGTTCTATTCACAAGCTGAGCATTTCCACTTGTATATGATTGGAGCACACACTGAGAAGCAACTTGGTTTGATGTTATTCCTTTCAAGTTTTCTAGCACTCCAAGTAGCTGCATATATATGTGAAATTTAGAAATGAGCTCAATAATAAACGTCATATGCTTAGAGCATTCACCCCTGCCAGTCAGTCTTGGCTTTTATGTTTCTTCTCCTGTTCTTGTTTCATTGTGTATGCATACTAGATATTAGTAACAGCTAACTACAGTTATCTTAGCCTTAAGTTTGGAGTAGGTGTGGAATTGAATATTCAGATATTTGTCTGAGTTTTTCCCCTTGCAGGAGGAGGAACTGCCCATTGGACTATTCTGCAGAGTTTCAGTTTGTGTCCTGCATTGCTCACCTCAAAGAATGACACTGCAGATAAAGGTGGAAACAATATTACTCCGATCAGTTACAGATATATGTACAGACGAGAGAAAAAAAAAAGGTCAAAAGTACTTGGGCACTTGGCAACAAAATGGAGTTGTCATGAATTATCTATTCAATTGAGAAAAGATTCTCTTGTACTGATAGGTATATTTTACCTTGCGCTGACTGAACGAACTGATAATGACAAATGAATGGGTTCGGGTGTGAAAAGTTCAGAAATGTTATTGCAAGTTTATTTGGAGTTTTGGATAACTTACTACAGCTTGGTATATATGTTCTAGCTGTACGTTCGTCATTTTTGCAGCATGTATGTTCAAGGTAGCGTTTGGACGACAGAGTTGAAGTACCTGGAGAAGTCGTGGTGTCGACGGAGAAATTGGCGAGGGGGATGACGAACGACTTGATCCTCCCCGTGCAATACTTAGTCTTGGATGCCATCTTGGACGTGTTCTGCAGGTACGGTGAGCACTTCCTTTTCAGATGGAAAATTGGGTGACGAAAAATCCGGTGGCGCAAACGCAATGCAGCTCCGTCTCCCAACGAGACGTAGCTTTACTTACCTGCATGAGAAGGTAGCTCTTGCCGTCGCCGGAGTTCTTGATGACCTTGAAGCTCTGGCCGTAGTATATCCTGAACATCGTGGCGTCCTCCACCCTGGACATCGGCCCGGTCGCCACAGGCGCCGGCGCGGCCTTGAGCTTTGCCGGCACGGCCACGGCCGCTAAAGCGAGCGTCCACGGCGAGCGCCGCCCAGAGCAGCACCGCTGCATGCAGGTCGCAGCTACGAGCAGCAGCCATCGCCCTCAATGCGGCTCACGAGCTCTTCCCCTGATGTTGCTGATACCTGATGGGAAGGGAGTGAGTGATACTACGAGAGCCCGTGAGGATGCGGCTGTGACAGAGACATTGGGAAGGTCTTGTTGTCACGGCGCGGAATTGGTAGGATTCCTGTGACTCTGAATGGACTGGATTCGTGAAGTGGCGGAGCAATTGCATGTGCTGCGTGCTGGCGCATACCTTTTGACCTTGCTCGCTACTTCCATTCCTGAATAATGTACACCTCAAGAAAAAAAACATAACCTAAATGTATGATTGATGCTAATGGACTGTTTTTTAAATTATCCTTTTCTTTTTCTTTGACTATAAATTTTAAAAACGCTTGATTTGAAGGAAAGAAAAAAACACTTCCACTACTCAATAAAAGAAGGTGTTATGTCTTAAACGTCTTCCTCATTTTATTATGGTGTAGTGGACGACTTCACCTCCATGGCATTGTTTCAAGCCAGGGATGATGACTTCATGTGTTGGTGGCTGGGCGGCGGAAAAAGCTCCCCAAATCCTTGCGGCGTGGCTTCGACTCCTTCTTCCCCGGTGGGGTGGCTACTTTGGAAGGAGCGTAAGGACTTTTGAGGCCAAGGCCACCCCTCCGATGCACCGGCGCGCTATCTAATAGGGCGGAGGCCGTGCTCTGGTGTGATGCGGGCAACAGGCACTTAGCGGAGTTGTTAGCTTGGAGTGGCTTGTAGTGTCTCTGTTGTTCAGAGTTGGTAGCAACATTTCGCATCATGTAATCGAATGAATTGGATCCAATAGTGTTAGGTTTGGCTTCGGTAACTGTGTGGTTACCGTCTCGCAACTTTGTTTGAAATTTATTCTGCTTAATGAAAAACATGCAAATGACGTGTTCCTCAAAATTATGGTATAGTCGACAAGGGATCAACCAAAAGAATCCAACAGAAATGGGTGAATGGCCTAATTGTGAAATAAAAATCATACGGACAGCGAGTATATGGAAGATCTTGAAGATGATGTTTTCAATTCAATAAAGTGTGCCAGGTGGCTTTCTAAAAAAAACTTGTACTTGTAGGTGTCATGCTCCACCACTTCAAGATCTTATTCATAGCTAGCGCTTTTAATTTTTTATTGCTTGGTGAATAGGTAGTATGTTCAAACGAGGCGGGGCTCAAACATTATGCAGTCAAGTAATAATAGATATTTATTTAATATATACTTATATACTTTAAGAACTTTGGCGTATCGATTTCATTTTTTTAAATTTAAAATAAATAATTTAATTTAAAATATTAAAACCAATCTCTATTTTTTTAGAAAGTAGTACAAACACCATGTTTTGGAATGAGAACAAAATTTGTCGAATTTTTGCCCAAAGTTGGCTATAGAAGTTCAGTTCGATGCCCAACATTGGAGTCCAAAATTTTAATTGTAAAAATGAACTTCTCATCTCATTTGTTTTGCAAAAGATCGCTTATGTTGAGTTCAATTATTTTCCAAAAGAAGCAAATGTTTGGATCGCTTATGTTTTTTTTTAAGTAGAGGATCGCTTATGTTTGGATCCCTAGCTTTCACAATTTGCCAAACGGGCCCTCAAACAGGCCATCATGGTCCGGGCCTGTATGCTGCAATCCTACCCTTCTTTTTCCATCACTCCCAGTACCCAGACTTGTCTCGCAGTCACGAGCATCTCAACCATTCCAACGGTAATTGGAAACAAACCAATCTCATGGGCCTATAGCCGGCCCATACCAGCCCAACATAGCCACTCCTTCGACTCTGTCCGTCCGCCGCCGCTCCTTCCTCGTCACGATCGGCCACCACCGGCCACCCGACGCTCGGAGTACACCGCCGGCGCTACCCTCTCGCGCAACCCTCGACACCCACCGACGACTGAGCCGGCCGTCGCTGCCGCCCTACTTCATTCCCTTCGCCGTCGACGAGCCCCACCAGGTACACCCTCGTCTTGGTCTTCCCTTCCTGCTGCGCGAAGCCGTGCGCCCAAACCCTAACTTGCTATTCGTAAGTACGCCCTCCCCTCGGTCTTTCCTTCTTGCTGTGAAAAACCGTGCGCCCAAACCCTACCATACTCTTTGTATTCGGATCTGAATCTAATTAAGTGTGAGTCGGCTCCTGCTACTATAGGTAATTCGAGTAAAATCCTCTCTTTCATGATTCATTGTTTTGGGGATTCTTCTGTTAGATCAGGTGCATGGTTTAGCAGCGACAAGCATGGAGTCGGCAAAAGATTCGTCCTGTATGATTTAGAGATATATACAGTATAGCAAGAAGCTACATGAAACTTCTCCATTTTTTTTTTATTTCAATAGCTTGTCTCAGCATAACTAAGTTGTTCATTTTTCTGAAACTGATGCACTGACATTTAAGTGTAAGAAAACGTTCTTTGGTTGTTACTGAAAATTTAGCATAGGAAAATTGAAAAACACAGAGATTAGCAGGTATTTTGCAATTCCTTAGTTTGATTATGTATTGGGTTTAGTTGTAGAAACTTGTTCTCTTACATCTATGCAGTTGTATTTTTTCTGCAGCTTGGCAGAACAAACATTTTCAATTTTTTATGTGTTTGAGTAGTTTGTAGCTGTATATGTTCTGTTATATCACCAAATGAGATAGCCTTACCTGACTTTTGGATTATAAATATTTTTCTCATAGCACTCTTTCGGTTTCAGTTATTGCATCCCACTTTGTGGAATGCTTGCCAAAGGGAGGAAGGTAGCTGGAAGGGGTGAAGAAATGTCTGCACATTATGCGTTTGGACCACAGGATGATGATGCAATTATTAAACACAGGCTTCTCACTGGACAACGACCACCACCAGGGGTGAACCGCCACTAAAGAAGCTTCAGAAGAAGTTCATGTCCTTTGCCACCGAGATCGAGAAGGAAACAGATAACTTAAGTGACTGTGAAAGACTGTACAAGGCCTTTCTACAGGAAATTAACACCTTTGAGCTACCTCTTCTGAAAAGCAAGGCTGTGGTTGATGCAAACATTAGGGAGAAGGAAAGCTTTAATGAGCTGCAGGTTGAGATTGAGCGACAGATCTTGCAAGCTAAGACTGATATCGAGGACCTTAAGAAACAACTTGAGCAGAGCAAGATTGAGAGGCAGCACAAAGAAGAATGTGAAGCCATCCGAAGCTGATTTCTTTGCAGCCTCCACGGTCAGAAACCGAAAAACTCATTGCAGATCTTGAGAAGGAGATAGCTGATTTGGAGGCTGAGAATGTAGCATGCATAAGGACTTTAGAACTGAGGAAGAAGCAGTTTGCCCTTCTTCTACATGTGGTAAGTTCACGCATAATGTGTTTTTTTTATTTCAGGTTGTGTTGTCATGTATATTATAGTGGCACATTGGAATATATTGCTCAGTTAAAATAATATACTCATTGGTTCCTTCGTACCAAGTATATAGGATAAATTGCACGACTAGCTACAACATCAAATTTGTTTTGTTAAATCACCATGGAATGTCTTGATAGTGCATTTATTTGGTATTTAGGTATTAATACTTTTTTTTTATAAAACTTAGTCAAAGTTGGTGAAGCTTGATTTAGGACAAAACTACAATGACCTACATTTTGGAACACTTTGAGTAATAAATGTGATGCTTCATGAATTTCTGGTTCAGATATCTACAGCACACATAATTTTGCTATACGAATTAACAATCAGATTAGGATTACGATTATATATGATTGATCTTGAAACTTGTACATGATCAGCCACCTAACCTTATGAACAAATTTTTGACTCAGGTGTCTTATTGGACCTTTTGACTGGCACATATAAATAGGAAGTGTACATTTATTTTCTTTGAAACCATAATAGGAAGTGTACAGTTATTTTCTTTGAATGAAACCATAATTGATAGTTCTCGTGCAGTTCACTTCTGCAGGAAACCTCCTTATATAGCATAATCCAATTCAACCTTCTGGATTAATCTAGGAATGTCTGTTCATGTGGTGGTACCTTTACAGGTTGAGGAATTGCAGATCTCGATTGAAGATGAGCAAAAGAGTATAGCAGATGAGCTGAGAGCTATCACCGTAGAGCAGAAGATGAGCATAGAAGAAGGGAGCGTGGGTGCTTCAGATTCCATGGTTGTTGACTGATTGAGATATATTCACATCTGGTGTAGACCTGCTTGCAAAAAATCAATCACATGGTTTTTGGACAATGAGTCCTAACAAGTTGGTAGGAGATGTCTTTTTGCGGTGTCTTTGTACCTCGTGTAAATTGAGCTGTATCCTACTATGAATTCAAATTAATTCAAATTAAAGTACACATTGTTGTGCAACAAAATCAGTTCTTACAAATTTACTATGTTATGCTCTCCAACTTCTTATGTGCACTGAATAATGCTGCACCGTCATTCTGGTTGAAGTGGAATGACCTCGCACTCCTAGTAAGTTGGGTTGGTAGATGTCTTTTGCGGTATCTTTTTTACCTCATGTAAATTGAGCTGTATGCTAGTATGAACTGAAATTATTACAGATTGCTGTGCAACTAAGTCAGTATGTTATGCTCTCCAACTTATGTGCACTGAATAATGCTGCACAGCCGTTCTGGTTGAAACGGAATGACCTTACACTATTTATACTAGATGGATTCCCCGCGCGTTGCCGCGGGTTTAACAGGGGTTTTGTTTAGGTTTGTTGTGTAATCACAAAGTAATATGATCTCAATGAGATGTTGAGTAGAATTACATTGTATTGATTAGGAATAGAGTTAGCTATGAAGAATCTATGCATAAAACAGAGTATACTCAATGGCATAAACATTATTTAATGGCATGTTTGAACTCCAAGGTGAAGGAATATGCAATAGGAAAATTAAGACATGTTGTACGGGTGACAATCCGTCAGAATGTAATATAATATATATTCTAATTTATTTGATGAAATCTTTGGTAGATGATATAATGCTGTAAATCTTGTCCTTGAGGCGTAATAACTTCGAAAGCTACCTGCATTTTTTTTTGTAATATAAATGTTAGAAAAACATGAGAATATAAAATTATCAATATGCTAATATGTAATTTTGAAGTATGCATATCCTGCTAAGATATACCTAAACTGATTAAATAATTTCTTTGTTATAGAATGGTTGGGACTCCGAATATCTATAATATACCACCCAAAATGGAACAAATGGGAGTGCAGGAATGGTGCTAGCGGAATAAGGTCCTTTTGTCTCATATGGTAGCTGATATACTGGGACAACAGTAGCAAACTCAGCAGCGACAGATTGAAATCATAGAGCATATGGCAAGAAAGGATGAAAACCGTAATAGACCTGCAATTAAAAAATTTGAGCCGACCAGCAAATCCTCTTGCAGTAGAGTATCCAATCATGGCCATGGAAAAGGCATTTGGTGCAATGGGGTGTAATGAAACTGAAATGGTGACTTATAGACCACAACCAAAGATCCGCGTTTGCTGGAATCTGCTGAATTCCGCTGGCCACCAGACAGACAGCTTTAACCTTTTTTTTTTTAAAAAAAAAAAGACACAATGCTTGCAAATTCTCTCACATATACTCACTTTGTAGTAAAACCTGCATTATCTCACCTACTTTTCCAAAATCCTTTAAATAAATCATGGACGAATCCATGTACAACCATGCAACAATTGCCATTTGTCATAAAAAAAAGAAATCCAGAACAGAATCCAACAACAATACATTGTTTAATTAAATGATTCAACACATCGCGTAAACAAAGTGCATATGTTTCCAAAATATGTAATTCACTTTCATATAATCACTTTGTAGTAAAACCTGAATGAAAAGACATGATAAGTAGGACTTACTGTTGTTTTGGCTGATTGCTTTGAGTATCAATTGGAGCAACTTGATTGACATCTAGCTTTCTTTTGGCCAGTGAGCTGGTGTGAAAATTAAGTAAATGTCAACTAACAGCTATGTATTTGAATTTTTGAATAGCTCTGAAGGTTACTAAATAGCATGTTATTGCTTTGGTTTTTACATGATTCAATTATTAAACCTGTTCAATGTATTGTGATGACCTAAAGGATCGATGAATAGCATGTGTTTGAGTATGGTCCCAGTGCTGAAACAGGACAGGTAATAATGAGGATGAAAAAGTGAATAATGACTTGATCGAAAACAGAGATAGTTCCAGAAATGATATTTCATTTGTGATTGAATTTGCAAGAACAAACTCGGTCTAGTTTTCAATTTAGTGTGTGCTATATTCTTGTAATAAATATAAACATATGTTTTGTGAGATGCACAGGCACCGAGTGCTGAGTAGAAACTATCAAGATTTTTTTACCTTTGTTGGGCTGATGATGATTGTATAGTTTCTGTAGATGGAGGTGTGCTTGCTCCATTGTGTGTTTCATTTTCCTGAATTTTATTGAATTGTAAAAGAAGAGGATAATCAGATCTATAAGCATTAATATTTAGTTGATGACTAAGTTGACTTGTGTTGTCTGACCTGTGCCAGTGGAGAAACTCATCCATGCGCTGTCGATTAGGTGAAGAGCCTAGTGACTTATCTGGAGGACGATAGATTGCAGCTGACGCCAACAATCAATATAGTCTCCTGGCACTATGCCAGCTTCTTTGTTGCAGCCGCTATCTCTTTTTCTCCTGTTATCATTTAAACACAAAATCAGCTACACACAGTATTTGGTATAATGAAAATTTTAGTAGCTTGGCATAACAAAATACAGTTCAAGTAATCCTGAAAAAGTTTCAAATGAATTTAGTGCTTGAGTACATTGTGTGTCGGGTCCTCATCCACATCCAACTCACCAAAAGATGGACACCAGGAACCAACCAAAGATCGACGACAGCCACACTTGGTGGCTGTTGATCCTCAGACCCAGCATGAACATATTGTTCTTTACATGTGGACACCAATTTTGTTGCAACAGTTAATAAATACCCGAGATCCTTAAGATGACTAACCTCCCCTAAGCCAAAGAATGGGCATTGCCAGCTGCTCGACTCAGAACCTGCAAACGAAGGCAATAGTGAACAATGTAAAAGGTGTGCTCTATGAAGTTGGAATTACTGAACTACACAATGCTGTCTTGATCATACCACCAGATAATGAGGACTGAGAAGCCACTGCTACAACCAATAGAGCTACTCGTTCATACCTTCAGCATGTTTCTCAATCTCCAGTGTGTCAGTTGGCATTCATCCCCAATATGGCGACCGATGTAGTACGTGTTACATCAGCAGCGCCACAGTCAATAGCACTGGACCACAGGTTAGATTCACCTTCGCCTCAAGGTGCTTTCTCCCCCACTGCTGCGTCGAACCTGACTCTCCGCTTGTCCTTCCAAAGCTTTTATCAGATCCGCCCACATATCGCAACCCGGGATTCACCGACGGCTCATGCCCTTCGGCTAGCTCTGCTACTGCTACCACGGTCGATGCAGAAGTGATCTGCATACTGGCAAGGCAGATCCAGAGCGCCAAGCGCCCAGGACTTGCCGGCAGCGAAGTTAACCGACGGCGCCGACCGGTCAGCAAACATATTTAGTTCTATGACAGCGCCCAGGACTTGGCATCTTCTGGCTCTGACGAATGGGCGAGTTAATCGACGGCGCCGACCGCCAGCAAACACTAAGCAAATATGCAGAGGGCGAAAGTTAAGATGGCAAGGTATATGATAGCCCATTCGTCAGTTTTACAAAAATCAAGAAGACGAAATTAGAGATAGAAAACAGCCTTACATGAGCCTACTAATTAGGTTTATAAAGTAACAAACCATATTGATGATCACCCATGTACCGTAGGATGTATTTGACGCTGCCAGCGAACATTTTTACAATGACCTGTAGTTGAAAAAAAAAAGGTGTATCTCCAGGTGGTCAAGTGATCTCTGTTTTCAGGAAATCAAAACATAACCTGTAATGAATCGTTGTTTAGATTAATCACAGAACCACATATAAAATCATAAAGAAAACATAATAATGGACCAGGACTGGGAAAAACATAGAAGATTCTATCCCTTTATTCCTTTTTATTAGTGCATGTTTTTTTAGCTGCTTATACATGCATAAGCAAGGACATTGTGTTGAACAAACAGATTGTACCTCGCGGTCTGTTTATAACATTCAAAAACAGATGCTCTTATATAACTATATGTGAAAGAAATGGCACTAATGCATATTTGCAATAATACCTTTTGTAGGAGGTGGGGGCGACATGTGTGTGTATGTGTTGTTTACTTTTCTAGCGATGTTGGATTACTGCAATTGTACAGACCATATGTAGTGTCAATACTGAAATCACTAAACAACAAAAACCTTTTCAAGAGACAATGCAATCAAAAAATATATACATGAACCTTTTCAAATCTGCCATTCATCCTAGGAAGGTAATAGCAGACACTGGGATGCTCTAGTCACAAAGCCACTATCCACAAAAAGGGTGTTAATATATGTAATTTGGTTTGTTCACCAAAACAATGGACAAATCTGGTCCCAATGTTCAGCTCACAGAACTAATAAATAAACAAAAAAATAGGAAAGGTCTGGTATCAATCTCCAGCGTAGTTTCTTCTAAAAATGGATGAGCAGTGAAGGTTTGGTCTCAATCTCAAGCGTAGATTTTTTTTTAAAATGGATTACTTGGCCCATTTAAAAAAAACACAACCATGTCAATCCAGAATCAGACATGAATATATCTTTCAAATAGTCTAAATTCCATAATGCTATTTATAAATAACAATTAAATTGCTATAAATAAATTACAGAAAAGGGGATTCAAAGATATATCTATATACAAATGCTGTTATGGTCATTCACAGATAGGGTTGGTGCTATGGTCATTTAAATATACGGTTTGGAGACTAACCTGTTAAAGATTAAGAACCTCAAACAATATCGATGGATATTATGATGAATCCAAGAGCTCAAAAGTCAAAACCAATATCCATGGGGCGGAGGCGGTCAATCAAATAGATAAAAATCAAGATCCATATATGGGTAACCACCTGCAGTTCATACGCAACAGTAAAGGGGAGTAGCCATATAACCTGAATCGAATTAGAGGGGAGCGCATAGGGAACTCACGCAGGGAGGCTGGGAAGACCGGTGATGAAGATTTTGCGATGCCGGCGCAGGAGCAACACCAGAACGCGTTGGCGGTGGGTGAGCCGCCGCCGCCGCCGTCTCCAGAGGGGAGGCCAGAGGAAAGGGGAGGAGGTCGATCCCGCGGATTTATGCGGCGTGATCTGAAGGGAAACCATGCGGACGGTCGCATTGGTTTCGTACGGGAAGAGGAGGCAGCTTAGTGGGGAGGGAAGCGGCGGCGGCCCACGCGATAACATCGTTGGGCGACGGAAAGAAGAGACCGTGTGCTCGGGATTAGGTACTCGCACGACGAAATCGGTTGGCCACGGAAGGAGGGAAGCGGCGGCGGCCCAAGCGACGACAACCTTGAGCAACGGAAGGTACACGAAGAGACCGTGCGGTGGCGATAATTCAGTTACAACTGAGGGAACCAATCAGAAGGCGAATGGGGCTTAGTGGGTACGGAGGAGTTACAGGTGACGTGGACGAATGGTAGTTTAAGAATTCTTAATTTAGCGCGGTGGATATAGAACTTATGGAGTTTTTAGATAAGATTGACGAATCCAAAATAATGCTGCACAGCCGTTCTGGTTGAAATGGAATGACCTCACACTAAGTTGTAAGATTGACGAATCCATCTGTATTATCTCTGCTATCTGTACCCAGTCAATAAGGCTATATCTTCCCCACAACCCTCAAAGCTTCCTGGCCATGTCTCAAGGACAGGTGCAAGGGACAGAGAGGGCCACTCTAGAGAACCCTGGCCGCTACTGTAGCCCCATCTATCGAAGACACCCCTACCCCTGTAACCAACAGCGCTACTGCCAGACGCTGGTATATGGTTTCAACGGGGATGCATGCTTAGAGAAACAATAATGACCAACAGAACGATATAGTAGCTCAGATATACATAGATGAACTCAGCAAGTACACAATCCACCTTGTTTGGATGGTCAATGAGCTACCTAACTGTACACTGGAGGTACTGAAGAAGAAAACGGCAGCTACAAGTTTTTTTTAGAGTTCCTTGTCCTTGTGCTGATAGGCTCGAGGCTCTGAATGCTCTGCATTGATTGGCCGAAATTTGAGGATCTTTTGAACGCTGGCGAGATGGTTCACCTCCTTTGAGGGTGCTTCCTTACTCCTGCTAGCTGGTTTGTCTGTGTTTTCTTCAGAAGGTGCCACACCATCACTTCTAGGTTTTGGTTCAGCCTCTGATAGCAAAAGGGGAGCAATCATTCAATGAATCTACTACAAAGAACTGCGATATGTCAAAAAAATAAAGTTTTTCAGACTGTGCGAATGAGTTTCCTAATGAACCTATGAGTTGACAATGATTATAGCATGACTGACGAAGTCAGCACACTCATGAAAATTATATTCACTAGTTCAATAATAAACTTGTGGCAGGATTCAGAACTGGGAGTTTTATGTGCAAATGATGCCATCCCATATGAAATGAACGTCTGAAATTCTCAGGAGACAGAAGTAGCATAATAACAATGCATCATATTCTGAGAAATTTAACAAGCAATGAATAAATATTTGTCAAAGAGGGTAGTTTCAGAGTTACCATTTTCAGAGAATAGATAACAGGTGCCAATAGTTTCTTCATATTCTCCAATCTGTCATTAAACAACGCATCAGCATTAGGACTAGCGCGCTTGGTAAGCAGGTTTGCCTGAAACTGTAAAGTCTGAAATGCGAATTTCAAAGGTTTTTTCATTTTGTAAAGAAAAATTCTTAGAACAAAGAAAGCGATACAAATGCTTTACAAAATAAGTTGCTGTCATTTGCAGCAAAATAGCTAATCAGTAGTAAATGCATGCTTGGTACTTTAAGGAATTATCTACGATGCGCCGGATACGGCAGGGGGCGCGTATCGCTGCATCGGATACGGGCGCTGATACGGATCGTCGCCGATACGTCGTGGATACGTGATCCGAGCCGTACTAAATATTTTGGATACGTGCTGCGTCCGATACGAGTATCGGATACACATGGGCCGTATCCAGAGTGTGAGGGGAAGGAGCCTTGGGGAAGAAGAAGAACTCGGGAAGAAGGGGAATAGGAACGGGAATTGAGTTCTACGATATATGTTTGAAATGAATTCAGTGTTTACAGTTCTTCATAATTCCCTCAGCTCTCAGCTCTCTACTTATACGCTCACACCTTCCGTGATCGGGCGAACACTCTGTTGTTTGGGCCGGCGGATCCCGCCGGCCTTGGGCTTCGAGGGACATCGCGAGGCGAGTTGCCCTGGCCTTGGGTCCTCGCCGTGTCCTCGGCCGCCATCCTTGGTGCCGACAATCCCCGCTCGCGCCGGAACCGGGCGTGTCCCCGTGCCGGTGTTTTGAAACCGCCGCCGAGAGCGACGATCGGCCCCGTGTAGCGAAGTTCGGAGTAGAACCCGACCACGAATCAGTCCTTGCTCGACAAAATTGTTCACCCGAGGACCAACGGCGCCGGAGAACCTTCAATGGAACCTGCAGGTGAGATAGATCAGAGGGTAATGTCGGCGAAACCGTCTCGGACCTTGGGGACAGGCGCAGCTGCGAGACGTGGAACACTGGATGGACTGCAGAGCCCGGTGGAAGAGCCAACTTGTAGGCGACTGCGCCAATCTTCTCAAGGACGCGGTAGGGGCCGAAGAACCTGAAGCTCAGCTTGTTGTTGGACCTCCGAGCAACAGATGATTGTACATACGGCTGCAATTTTAGGTAGACCATAGCACCAACTGGAAAAGACCTTTCTGAACGACCCTTGTCCGCCTGACGCTTCATGCGATCCTTGGCACGGAGCAAATGTTGCTTGACGACGGCCTGCATGAACTCTCTGTCGGCCATCCAGATCGCAAATCGGGGGCAAAGGGCAAGCGGTCCACATCAATGCCCAGTGGCGTGGCGGGTATCCGTGAGCACCTCAAAAGGAGTACGACCAATAGCGAGAATGTCTCCCGATGTGTTGTACCAAGATTCGGCCAAGGTGAGCCGGCGACTCCACCGGGCGAGGGCAAGCGTCGCGAAAGCAACGCAAGAAGGTCTCCCGCATTACCCGTTAACGCCGCCTCGGGCCGTCGGCCCGGGGTGATAGGCAGAGCTCAACAGCAGAGTAGTTCCAGACATTTTGAACAGGAATTGCCAAAAATTACTTGTGAAAATCCGATCACGATCCGAGACAATGATGTTGGGCATTCCATGCAGCCGATAGATCTGATCAAGAAAAGCCTTGGCCACTGTTGAAGCAGAGAAAGGGTGGCGAAGCGGCACGAAATGTGCGTACTTAGAGAATGCGTCGACAACCACCAGTATGGCATTAGCTGACCCGGACACCGGCAAACCCTCCACAAAGTCCATGGTAATCGTCTGCCATGCTCCCGACGGAACCGGCAGTGGTTGTAGGAGCCCTGGGTAGCGAGAGCGATCGGGTTTGGCTTGCGTACCGCACAGAGCAACTCCCGAACATAAGACCGCATGCCTTTCTCATCCCCGGCCAAAAGAAAAGCCTCTTGATGCGCTGGTAAGTCACTGGTGCGCCGGAATGTCCACCAGTAGGTTCAGCGTGGAATGCTTTCATCACCATGTTCTGAACAGCCTCATTGTTGCCCAACCAAACACGGCCACTATGTCTGATAACGCCCTGATGCAGGGAGAACGGGTGCAGCTGTTGATCACCGGCAGCCAGTTTAGTTAACAGATCAAGTGCCATAGGGTCAGACTGGTAACCATCGACTACCACAGACAGCCATTGATGCTTGACAGAGGACACAGCCATCAGTACCTCAGGATGTACACGACGAGAGAGAGCGTCAGCTGCGGAGTTCTCACTGCCTTTGCGGTACAGGATCTTGTACTGGAGGCCGAGTAAACGAGTAAAGACCTTCTGTTGCCAAGCTGTATGCAAACGCTGCTCATTTAAGTGGGTAAGACTCGTGATCAAGATGTATGAAAACTCGCTTGAAGCGCATAGTGACGCCATCGATCCACCCGCCATGAGGATGGCAAGGTACTCCTTCTCGTAGACAGTAAGGCCCTGGTGCTTGTTGCTGAGTGGGCGACTGATGAACGCAATGGGGTGTCCCAATTGATGTAACACCGCCCCTATGCCCGACCCTGATGCGTCTGTTTCAATGTGAAATGGAATGGAGAAATTGGGCAGAGCCAACACTGGAGCTGAAGACAAGGACTCCTTGAGCATGTTGAAGGCCGTGTCATGTCTTGGAGTCCAAACAAAGATGTGGTCCTTTTTCAACAATTCGTTAGTGGTTTGGCGATGATGCCGGGTTCTTGACGAACTTGCGGTAATAACCAACTAAGCCCGTAAAACCCACGCAGCTCTCTGACCGATACCGACGAGGCCAATCCATAATTGCCTGTACCTTGGTGGGATCAGTTGACAAACCCTCTTTGCTGATGACGTGCCCCAAGTAAGAAATGGTCTGTAAGGCAAACCGACACTTTGAAAGTTTCAGCTTCCATTGGTCCCTCCCCGAGCCATTCCAGACCTCGTTGGAGATGCAAAGACGTGATCCTCCAATGTACGATCAGATACCGTAATGTCGTCGAAGAAAACTATGACAAAACGGCGTAAACCAGGGGCCAATGTGCCGTTCATCGCACCCTGGAACGTTCCTGGCGCGCCAGTGAGGCCAAAAGCCATAACCCTGAACTCATATTGTCCCACATGAGTCTGGAAAGCGGTCTTATGTTCTTCACCAGACTTGAGAAGGATCTGGTGGAATCCAGCACGCAGATCGAGAGTGGAAAACCAGCTTGCGCCTTCCAGTTCATCCATTAGTTGATCAAAGACAGGGGGTGGTACTTGGACTTTTTGGTAAGAGCATTTAATTGTCTGAAATCCACGCAAAAGCGATAAGAATCGTCCTTCTTTTTCACTAACAGCACAGGCGAGGCAAAGGAGCTAGAGCTGTGCTGGATAAGACCTTGATCAAGCATCTCTTTGACTTGTGACTCAATTTCATCTTTCAAACGAGGAGGGTAACGATATGGTCTAACAAACACCGGCTGCGCGCCCTCAATCAGTGGAATCTCATGATCACAGGCCCGTGACGGCGGCAATGAAGTTGGTTGCTGGAATACGTCCTGAAAGGAATCCAACAGTTGCTGAATAACAGGTGGAACACCTTCCAACATGCCCGGACTGTTGTCAACAGAGGTGATTTGTAGCAGCAAATGAGGTGGCAAGTCAGAATGAACACCCTGCAATAGCTTGAACTGACCTTGGTGAGGGACAAAGAGGTATTTCTGCACCCAGTCAACCATCATGGGGCTGTGAGTCTCAAGCCAATCCATACCAATTATGACATCAAAGTGCCCCAAAGGTAAAATACGCATATTGGAAAGAAACCGATACCTGCAACGGACCATGGAACTTGCTGTAGTATAGCCGAGATGACGATTCTTACCACCGCCACTGAACACCACCGGAGCAACCAATCGAATGAATCTGGCTGCAGACGCGAGAGGCAACCGTCTCCACCGATGAAGGTAGAAGAACCGCCACCGTCCACCAACATAGAAACAGGGGATATCCCGAATGTGACCTTGGAAACAAATAGTTTTGGGCGAAGGAACTCCAAAGGCGAAAGCAGACTTGGACAATGCCATCATCACATGTTCACAGATTCGTAACCGAGCTAGCCGCAGAATCATCGAAGAAAAAATGTATCCCACACAAAGATCAACGATGCAAAATCTCCGGTGCGACCGATGCTCTCGAGTCCACTTGGCGTTGCATTTGAAGCATAGGCCGAGGGCGCGCCGATAAGTCTTGAGCTTTGAGAGCCGCCTCCTCAGGATTGAGAGAGCTGGTCGTAGTGGAAGACGAGGACGCCGCAGGTGCAAGCATGGGCGCCTTTGTCGGCCGCGGTACAGGGCCCGCGAATGCCCGGGGTGCCGGCAAAGCCAAGGGCGCCCGTGGAAACGCCCCCAGAAGCCGCGGGTAGAAGAAGACCATTCACCATGACGCCGTCCACGCCGAGGAACGCCCACACCAGCTTCCTCCTGTAACAGAGCAATAGAACAAGCAGTATCCAGGTTGTGGGGATTCATCACAAGCACGATGGCCCGAATCTCATGTCGCAATCCATCGATGAAACGCATTGTGAAAAACATAGGATCGGTGGAAAGAGAGTAAGCAGTCAGATGATCCACTAGTGCACAGAATTGTGAAATGTATTCAGCAACCGTGCGATGCCCGCTTAACATGAAAACATCCGCCGCATCGAAGCTCCTTCGATTACGGTCGAAAACGATCGTGTAACAAGCGACAAAAGGTGGTCCGATTTTAAGTGAGGAAGCTGTGGAGATACGGACCGAAACCACAAGGCGTAGGCCATCCATATGCATCTCAACTACGCATGCGACCAAAGATCATCGGGGACCGATACATGGCAAAATACTTCGCTCACGGGAACACCACAAACGGGGTTATCACCGTTGAAGCGAGGAAAGTCGAGCTTAGGTAAACGGCCCGGAGCGGTGGGGTTGGCAAAAGAACGAGGTGTTGATTGGAGGGGGACGTGGTGGTGGTGGAAATTGGGGAGTGGAAACGGGTGGCGCAGGCATGAATGGAGGACGGGATATCCGCGGTCTAGGAGGAACCATAAATGGGGATCGAGGAATCGGACTGCGAGGTGGTGGATCCGGAGGCTTACGATGCCGGGATGTGAACCACGGCCGTGGACCGACCCATGGACACCATCCGTGTGTCGACCGACGCAAGCGATTGCCCGGGCCCGGTGGCGTGCAATCCGCAGGTGGGCGCACGGACGCCGATGAAGACGGCCGATGATGCCCGGGTGCGAGTCGCGGCATTCCGTCCGAACACCTCACGGTCCATCCGACATCGAGCTTCACCTTGAGACGAAGGTCGCCGAGGATGCCTTCCGCCGGGCGCCATTCGCGGAGGTCGGGCGTACTTCTCCAACCGGACGACGCTGGCGTCGCGCCGATCCGGCGGAGGCGACTCAAACGCAACCACCCGCTCCTCCGGTGCGGGTCGAGGCGACGGGGGGGCCGCCGAGCGCGGTGAGGCGCCCTCCACCGCCAGAGCACGCCGCCGTGCGGGTGTCGAGGTCGGTGAGGCGGCGTTCCCACTTGTCGCCGAACTCGTTGAGAAGGGTGTTCATCTCGCCCTTGGAGGAACGGATCGTCAAGGAGGAGCTTGAGCGTGGTTCCATGGCGCCGCGACCGCCTCGCACGAGTGTAGTGGTGGTGGGTAGGCGGATCTCGAGGCCGACCGGTGACTCGTGATACCAATTGTGAGGGAAGGAGCCTTGGGGAAGAAGAAGAACTCGGGAAGAAGGGAATAGGAACGGAATTGAGTTCTACGATATATGTTTGAAATGAATTCAGTGTTTACAGTTCTTCATAATTCCCTCAGCTCTCAGCTCTCTCTACTTATACGCTCACACCTTCCAGATCGGGCCGAACACTCTGTTGCTGGGCCGGCGGATCCTGCTGGGCCTTGGGCTTCGAGGGACATCAGGCGAGGCAGAGTTGCCCGGTCTTGGGTCCTCGCCTGTGTCCTCGGCTTCGCCATCCTTGGTGCTGACACAGAGGCTAAATGGCCCAAGTCAAGTGTGCACGATCGACGTTCTGTCTTCTAAGCTGAGGTGCTTCCGTGCTTTGCTTGTGTGTATATACAAATATACGATACCTGTCGCCTCATATTCCGCCGTGACTAGCGACGTTCTGCCTTCCAATCTTGCATTCGACTCGTGACTAGCGACGGCGGCGGCGGCGATCGACCAACACGGCGGCGATCGGCGGACGACGGCCAGCTTCAGTCCTCGCACTCAGGTGATCTTCCCTGCCCTAGCTTCTAGCCTCTACGTTGCCTAGCTTTAGTACGTAACGTCCCTGTCCCAGGCTCCCAGGAATCAACGATCTAGTTATAGACTTATAGTTCTGTACTTCTGCTGTTCGTCATGTAGATCAGTAGATGGCGTCGCGTGAAGAACGTGCTCCAATTGAAGTTGATGACCAACAAAAGAAGAAGAATCCATTGTCTATGGATGACTTTAAGCAATATTTTAAGTTGTGAACTATTTTATTTATATTAAATCATGTTATTATTATTATTAAAAAAAATCTTTGCCGTATCCCCGTGTCACTGTTTTTTAGAGAAGTGTGTATCCGCGTATCGGATACGTATTGTATCCGATACCCGTATCCGTATCCGTGTAACGTAGGGAATTATCACTAACTTATGGGCTCCAAATTGTCTCCATCTTGTCCTGTTACAGCATTCAACGGCACAAGCTACAGTTATAACAAATTTGTACTCCATACTCTGTTAGTCACCAAGAAGTGAACTCAATAATTGGTTTTGATCTGGAGGACTGGCAATTGAAGTAAATGGAGGTTTGTAAGATTTGATCTAAAGTTTGAAACTCAGTAAATTGGATAGTATGTTCATAAAAATGCAAAAATTACTAGCACCCTGTGCAGCTAAGCACAAAGTTCCTACCTCAGTACAAAACAAACTGTAGTCCACAACCCAAAGGCACAGTATAGAGTTTGGAAAACAATACCAGAACATGACTTACCATCTTCAGACTGTCACCTACTATCAAGGTAGGCGTCAAAGTATCCAAACCCTGACAAACATGATTTTCACAACTTAGTAATCTAATATAAAAGCAAATGGGAAAAAAAACAGAGATAGTTGCGAGCTAAGTTATCGATGACCACTGGGCATAACAAGTTTATTTTTTGTGTGAACTCAAAGGACATAACAAGTTTAATCCCATAGAGTAGTAGATCCGGACAAAAACTAACTTACAGACAGCACAAACGGAGCACCTGGCGCTATGTCTGAATAAAGACAATTGTCCAACTCTAGTAGTACATACTCCTCTTCCTCCTCCTTTTCCTCTTCACCAATTTCCTTATCTTTCTCAAGTGCTTCTGACATCTTAAACTGGACGCCAAACAAGACTCTTTGGTCCTATTCAGCACACAGGAGACCAGGCCAACCTATGTTATGTACAACAATATTCACTACCATACAAGTATTGTAGCCAAACTTAAGTTGATAGCAACTCAGTAAAATCTACAGCAATGTTCTCATATAAGTATGCAATTTCCCAAAATATCATTTGCGATACAGTGGCAGATCCCACGTATTAATTTCAGTGTGATAAATGAAAACTGGCTAATTTTCATTTGCAATGAAACAGAATCAAACGAAAGCTAGATTGCAATGGATTAATGAATGTACCTAGCAAGACGGCAACAAATAAAGAACCAGTGTATAAAGAAAATCATGCAACGACTTAAAATGGTGTCATCTTAAATTTTGTTGATTCCATTAGTATGCACATCAGTAGGTGAAGTAAACTGTAAAATTATATGACAGAAAATTTTTCCAGTTCAGATTTCACTGAAGTCTGAATGGAGGTATACTGAGTGGATGGCTTGGAGCAAAGCACCCTGTTTTTGATACCCGCCATGAAACGCATATTAACATTTCGTCGAACAGTAGAAAGGCAGAAGGAAGCTAAGAGAAAGAAACCACAGATCGATGTTCATATGTTTTTGCACTCATATGTATGCAGTTCGGCATTTATGCAGACATCATATTATGCTTGCCATGCCTGAACAGAAGATGAAGCTGTAGTACCCTTTGTTGATTACTGCTGCGCTGACGGATCGTACGGACGGGGCTGGTCAGGAGGCGGCGGATGGCTGCGGCGGTGAGGCGCAGAGGAGCGGCGGAGTTGGTGTGCCGGCCGACGAAGTAAATAGGTCGAGGTAGTCCCGCCGCCTCGGGTCTGTGGCGCGGCGAGGGCGACCTGGAGCGGAAAGGCGGCACGCGGTAGCGAGGAGCCAGAGAGCGCGTAGGTGGGTAGCGCCGGGCGTGGATGGACCGGGCGGAAGGCGGGCGTCGGAGGGAAAGATGGGGCGGACGTTACCAGCCCGACCAGTCGGGCGAAACGTCGTGCCGACCAGGTCGCCCGGCTAATGAGGCGGCCCAATAGCCCATGAAGCCCAGCGTCGTCGCCTCTTCGCGACGCCTCCGTCCTCCGCTCTCCGTGGATTTAGGGTTGCCGCCGTCGCCTCGCTTTAGGGTTGCAGCTTTCGTCGTCGCCGCCACGAGACTTCCCCCCTCTCCATTCCTCTCCCCGCCATAGAAGAGCCCGGTCCGCCTGGCCGCGCGGTCGTCGACACGGCGGGGCGGCAGGCGGCCGGCGGCCCGGTGAGCTCGGCGGCGGGGGCGCCGAAGCCCGGCCGTGGCTCGACCCATTCGTTGGGTACGGGTCGGCCCGGGGTGTCGTGTTGTTCATGGCGCGCGAGAGAAAAAGGGAGTGGGAAGAAGGGGGGCGCCATAGGGTTGGCCTGAAGCCGCCAACCCTACGGCGCCAGCGGCGGCGGTGGTGGGCGTGGCCGGGGAGCTCCGCGACGGCGACAGCTCGAACGCGAGAGGAAGAAGTGCTGGAGGAAGAAGACGCGGCGGCCGACGCAGCGCCGCTAGCGGCCGGGGGCGGGCGCCCCACCTCCAAGGTGGGCGGCAGCTAACACGCCCCGAAAGATGGAGGCTAGCGAGGTGGAGAGGCGGCGGGGCGGACCTGCGGGAGAAGGGAAGATGAGGTGGGATGGTGAGCTGAAGTATGAGCCCAAATCAAGCGAGCCCAGTAGACCTTTTAGCCCGTTACCAACCCAAGCCAGCCCAAACCATCCTCAGCATTACCACCAGCAAGGCTCCCATGTCGTTGGCCCACATATTGTTGCAATAACCCACGAAGAGTCCATTGCGATCGTTGCACCTCTACTAAAGCATTGGAATTTCTCCAAGCCATATAATTTTTCTCCAACAGTAGTAGTTCGGAGGGAACAAGATACAAAAGACTCGTAGCAAGCACCATACACTTTTTTTTTTTAAAAGATCCGGTTTTCCAAATTTTGGTTATATTAAGAAGGAGCATCAAATGTTTGTTTACACGCGCGAGAAGCCTTCCCCGTTAAGCCTAAGCTTAGCCGGGGGTCATAAAACATAGCTAACTACTCACAAGATCAAAAGCAACTGAAGTAGAAGGAAAAATAAAGGTACAACGTTGCAAATGATGACAGATAGCTTCGTGTATGGATAAATTAAACATGTGTGTATCTGCACTTACAATTCATGAACAATGTTTTCATGTACAACAAGGGTTAGACTTAGCTTCAGACGACGTGCTAATACACGGACGAATAATAAAAAATAAATACAGATTATTACATTTCTCCAGTTATACACCAGTTAACTGACTGATGCACGAAAGACTGCATCTCCATGCACCAGCAGGCACCCGATACGAGTTTCCTATAGTAGCATTATAAGAGCCGTGGTTGCTTTTTACATGAGTCATGATCAGAAAGACCTTTCAGTGATTGCACCCCTGGTGGAGTGCGGATGGCCAACGCGGATGTCAGAAACGCCCATTTCCCACTAAAAAACATGCTGGAAATGCCTTTGCTCCTCTTGGAGAGGAAGAAGCCACGCATGGCTTCCATCACAACCGGGCCCCTTGTTCATCACCTTCTTCGCCTTCTTGATCAACTCTTGCTCGGTAATCGTTGTAGGGCCTGTGACTTCCGTTGGTGTTAAGAGGAGCGACGACACTATCTGCAGCAGCTCACCACTGCCGCTGTTTCTTTGTTGCTGCCTAAGGACCTTTGGTATGATGATGAAGGCGGCTTCCTCACCAGGAATTTGTCCCTGATAAGTGCCTTCAACTTGCTAAAAATGGAAATGCTGCTGCCACTAACTTTGGTTGTCACACTAATGGGGAAATGGAACTTCTCGATCGCCTTGCTGACGTCGCTTGCTATGGGATTCAGGTGGAAGCTGACCTTCTTCGACGGCTCAACGTGGTGGAAGAATGTCTTCGGTGCACCGACCGTTGAGACGAAGAGCCCATGCTTGACGTCAACCTTCTCGTAGAGGTCGAAAGATGCATTAGGGTTGACGTCGTCACTGAACCCAATGGCAAAGTCGTCAGGTTGAGATTGCGAGAAGATGGGTGCAGTGTCGAGGCCGCCGGCGTTAGTGGGATCGGTCAGGTGACCGGCTTCTCCTGCAATCTAGCTCTGAGTTAGTGTATGAATAAAGCATCAAGGTATGTGTTACAGACATATAAAAATGCCCTATATATCTAAGATTTTGATCTGCTTCAAGCGGAAAGCATGCATGTTGCACCCAAAAATTTACATACCTGAATTGTCAGCAGTGTCTGATATGGGGTATTGCGTGATGCAGTCTGTTGGATTGCTTTCATCTCCTTCTACAATAATCTGCGTCATCAGAAAAATCAGTATCATATTAGTAACACGAGAAAGTGAGAGGTTATCTGTACAAGCATACGCATCATAGCCACAAGTCTGATTAAGTCGATTAACTAATTACCTCTCCTAGGTCATTGTTCTGAAGCCTCACTCCTCTAAGGTTCTCTACTTGCCTCTTCTCTTCCTGCTTGAACTCCACCATGTCAGCGATCTCAACCAACCTAACTTGTTCATCGACATGGACCGGCTTTGTTGCGAATCCTGCAGATGTGCCAATGCAGTCCATATGGTAGAAATTGTCTGCCTCCTCTTTAGCCTTCACCCCAAGCTCAACGAGGGAAGATAGTTCGTTGATGTAGTGGGTGCTGGTGCTGCTTGTGCCAGCGCCTGGCCACATTTCTGCAGCATAGCTGCTGCTGGTGCCGTTGATTAGCTCCTGGGAGGCCGACGCCACAGAGAGGAACTCTTGAAGGATGTCAACCTCGTCGGGGTTGCTGCGGAGTACGCTTGTCTTTGTGTCGAGGCTGACGTCCAGGGGGAAGTCCTCCACCTCCAGGGGAGGTAATGAGAGCCTGTGCTGAAGCCTTGCACACTCCAGTGCAACATCCACCTACACCGTACATAATATATGATTTTTGCACTTGTAAGCACTTTAGCACTTCGGTGTTCTTTGCCTCAATTACTGTGCTGAAAAATAGTAGCATTCATTGTATACCTTGGATGGGAGGCATGAAAAGCTGGAAGAGGTCGGATTCATGAAGAAAGGATTGGTGGCGTTGAAGGCGTCTTCGCTCAGGAACTGCATCCATGATTTGCCATCCTCGTGAGGTGCACTCATCTGCATCCCGAACCCACCATGCATGGAGTCCATTGGCGCCTCTGTCGGGAATGAGAAACTGCTGCTCTCGAAGTGTCATCACCTCTAACATCACTGGACATGTCCAGCGTTGGGGAGCGGTCAACACTGTTTGCCATCCACTGAGGTTGCTCGATGGGTTGGTGCACTGCGCCATAATGCTCAATGATTTTGGGCCCAGGCGCTGTCTTCTTAAACACTCGGCATAATGCATACGCGTCCTGTGAACAGAAATGCAGCAAGCAGTTCATATATGTCAGAGAAGCCTGTGTAAGCAGTCACCCAGCGGTGTGATGTTTCATACTAGCTGCATGGTTTAGGGTTTCATCAGGAAAATAAGGGGTTAACAACAAGTGTGCAACGTTACATATGAGTAGTCATGGTTCCCAAACTACAGTGCATAAATAGATTTACTCATCGGTAGCAAAGTTGCACCTGTAAGCCAGTGTCAGTCTCGCATTCCCTCTCGTCGAGGCGGTACTCATGCATGACCCAATCAGTGCGAGAACCATGTGGAGCTCGGCCCCGATAGTACACCAAGGTCTTTTTCATACCAACTGCACGCCTGTGCGAGTTCACCTTTCTGTCCTTCCCAGTTGCCTTCCAGTACCCAGATTTTGTTGCACGGTTTGTCCTTGATCCGTTTGGGTACTTGCGGTCTCGAGGGCTGAAGAAATACCATTCAAGGTCTTTGCTTGGAAGAAAGGATTTTTCTGAACATTTAATTAAGAGAGATGTCAGACGATATACAAAAATATACTGCATAGATGCTACATTTACCTGCATAGGTATGTGATAATCACTATTAGAATTCAAAAACTATTAGAAGCCAAGATATAGAGTACCATAGTTCAAAAGTTAATTAGACCAAGATCACTTTATATCTTGGAGGCTGTGCACTTTAGTTCATCTTCTTGACTTATGTTCATCTCAAGTCCCTTTCTAATTTCTGCTTTATTTTTCCACTCTAAGAAGATAAAAGAATCGTCTTTATTTTATCTTTTCATTAAATGTTTTTTACAGCATTCATTTCATACAATGCTATAGGTAATTTTTAGTAGGGAATAAAAACTGGCAATCTTGAAAGCCAACAAATGGATAAAGAGAATATATCTTTTCTTGAAATCTATGTGAGACTGACATGGCCCAAAAATATATAAGCTTTAGCTTTGTTGTTACTGGATAAAGGATTTCCTTTCCTTTTCAAGTAGCCATAGATAGTATATCTACACGATAACCTTTACACTTGGCAGAATTTTGCCATGCCTTACGGTTCTTTTCAGCCAAAGAGAGCAAGATCTATCTATATTCCTACAATCCTACTTTCGGTGCGCATGAAGCATTTAAAAGAAAACAAATTTCATAATATGAGTTTTATTTCACAGTCGGTATGGAAAATATGTCTTTTATAAACATGCACCTTTCTACAATTACAAGAAGGACAGAAACAGTGCCTGATATGCTTCGAACAAATAGAAATTGGAATTCAAATACAGAATAAAATAAATGCATATAAAGAAAGTGCTAAATATATAAAGCCATCGTATACAATAAACTGCAATTTGCAAGAGCTAGTGATGCCTCTCAAGTATAGTATAGGTCGGTGAAGTGCCCACCAAGAAGGGAACATGAGCTTATTCTTTCCTCAAGAGCAAGGATTGCAATTGTGGTTGAGCAATAGTATAAGGATTGAATAAGATTGCTTAGAGTGTGTGCACAACATGGTATCCGGCCAGTACAAATATTTGAAGCTATATATGTGTGTGCTTTCCGTGTAGGCAAATAAAAGGTGTAAGATGTTAAAATCCATGCAAAATTGCAAAAACATTAATTCACAATAGAATCAAAACATGGGAGGTGTTCCATATAACTATGTTTCAAAAAAAAAAGTGTCCCATAACCATTTCTTAGTAACGCTTACGTATTCTGTTTGATCACATATCAAGCAAACAATGATGGCAACTACTTCATACAACTTAGTTCATCAAGAGTCAATATGAACAGCGAGATCAATCCAAGAATGGATATGCACATACCTGGCAAATCCCAAGGCTCACACTTGTAAAGATCAACCTCTGGAATGATTTCGAGCTCTATCTGTCTCCCGTTGATCTTCCTCTTAAGGTAGTAGATGATGAGTTCCTCGTCAGTGGGGTGGAACCTGAAACCAGGAGGCAAACTGACTGGCGCCATTGCTCCCTCTGCCCTTCTTCTGAAAATTCTCACAGCAAAGGTGCTTGGAGCTTTGCAATCGCCTGGCAGCAATGCTATCCGAAGCAAAAAATTGTGGACAGCCAACCAAGCCTGCTCAACTAGCTCTCTATGAATGAATGATCAGCTACAAATAATGTACACAACCTGAAACAAGAAATAACAGAAAGATGTAAGCTGCAGGAAATTAACCAAGATCGTCGATCACGTATGGAACTAAGAGGTGCAGTAGAGAGGATGGATAGGAGAGGTAAGAGGGGAGGAGACCTTGGCTAATGGCAGACGCATGAGGAAGGAGAGAGGGGAGGGAAAGGAGGAGGGGGAGGGGCTGTGTCTTTATAGCAAAGTTTGGGAGATTATTTTATGCTGGGATTCTTGTCATCTTTCACATGAAGCTGTATTACCCCTCTCTCTATGTCCCCCCTCTCAAACTTTGGCTTTTGCTTTTGTTGTGTCCTGTGTCAGTAGCTTTATATCGGTGAATAGAAATATCCCAATCTTCTCTTCTTGTCTTTGGCAGCCAAAGCGAGCTGGTGTAGCCGCAGGACTGTGTAGGATGGCTATTGGCTGCTTTGTGGGCCACCAGAGCAATGCCTAGTCAGCTCCCGTTGGAAAGGGTGAGGGCCCCAAGGTTGGTACTCGATTCCCTCACCTTTTGCCTCGCGACTTCCCTTTGACGGTTTACGTCACGTTCACACACGAGCCCCGATGTAGATTTGCCGGGGCCTGCATGCATGCCTCGGTGCTTGTGCCTGCATCTGCATGATTAGCAGATAATACT
Organism: Hyparrhenia diplandra; assembly: GCA_015847255.1. NCBI lineage: Eukaryota > Viridiplantae > Streptophyta > Magnoliopsida > Poales > Poaceae > Hyparrhenia > Hyparrhenia diplandra. The sequence goes on along the minus strand of JADLZK010001213.1, from coordinate 59,999 downwards.
GTCATTAACTGTCTCAACTGAGGAGCAACTGACTCTTTTTTTCTGAAGCAGAGTGGCAACCAACTCTGGGCTAAAGTTTACTTGTTCTTCTGTCCCCATGTTCATGCTAGAGGGTGCCATATGCTTACTGTTACTGATCTCTGCAATGGCTGCATGCCGGCAATAGCTCAGCTCACCTGCGGAAACAATGTCAAGAGACAAATCAGTTGAGCCTGGTTCCAGACGAACTAATTACTAATACCAGCAGAATCTGAGTGATATATTCCATATTTTAATTTGTCAAAGAGGCATACTACATTCTGATAGATCCAATGTATCTGCGTGTAAGAATGATACGTGTAACTCAAGCCACGACAGTTGTATCATTCATAAAAAGCTCTGACTGGAAATAGCTGGTTCACCAGTGAAATCTACTTTTCAGAAACCCAATCCTCGGTAGAAATAGCTGGTTCACCAGTGAAATCTACTTTCCAGAAAACTAGTTCAAGGAGCTGGGCCACCACTGAAATTTCAGTAGTTGCCAACACAACAGCACATGTACAGGGCAACTCTGGATGCTCCACTGTAGCAAAAGTGCAGTTAATTTCCATGGGATGCAAGTTTTGGCACAGACACAAATATATAGCCGCTTTTCTCAGTATGCAACCCCAATTCATATGAATACAAGCATGATATTTTGACATAATTCATATGAATACAAGCATGATATTTTGACATGCACGCTCAGGTTCAGATAATTGTGTTGCTAACTCGATTCAAAGTAACAGAACTACCGCCGCCAGAAACCCAGGCTTCAGAAAAAGATTGTGCTCACAGTCGACCACACTGGAAGGACGTACGCAAAAGGCTTCTGTTGGAGCAAGCGAAGCAATCAGTTACTCCCTGAAGGACCCCACTAATACAAAAGGGCCGGACTTCATTTCACATCACAACTTGGCAGTAAAATAGCGTATCAAGAAATTAAACCACCGCCCCCTGCTCAAAACCTACTAATAAGAGCCCTGCATAGGGCGAAAACCCCTCATGCGACAAGGCCGAGTCTACATGCCGGGGAACCTAAGGGCCGGCACGGGACTAATAAGGAGCAACTCAGATCTCGAGGAGTGCCGCCCGGCCTGGTCTTACCATTGCAGTAAGGGGCCTTTGGTAGCGGGAACCTAAGACTAATAAGAGCCATTTTCTTCAAAAAGAGCAGAAAGCAAACAGAAGGTCTAAATCAGAACATCGGAGCTGAATGAGACAGGTCGTTGTGTTGTCCAGCTGAAGACCGGACTGACACAGCCGATCTCATTGGCCGATGATCTAGTTTAACCTCCCATTCTCAGTATCCAATGAAGCAGCCAGCCAATGATCCCTCATCGATCAGTCAGCAGCAAAACAAAAAGGGAAAGGTGGGTTATCCATGGAACCTACTATGACGGCCATACTTTCGACACGTTCCTCTGCTAGGCCGGCCTACACATGGCAAGTGCAGAGCTGGGTCCCGGGAGCTTTCGAGGCCCCTACAACTTGCGGCTGCTGATGCATAGCTTGTGGGCCACTTTTCCTTTTATCAATCCATCCGCTCCAGCTTTAGGTTCCTTTTCCCCTTTCGAGTTTATGCTTCTCCCACCCCCCACACAGCGGGTATCTCTAATACCATCTCAAGCTATTCAACTACACTGCTCCTCCTACCTGTAGCGTATTAGGTACACATACATACCAGAAATACACATATAGAGTGCTTATGTGCAATATAAGCTGTCTAAGGAAAACGAAAAACTGTGGCATGCAAATCTAAATAGAATGAGCCAGCACCATTGATGAGTATAAGTTGTTACATCCAACACGGCAGAGAACTACTAATATATGTTATCTATTTGCTCGTATATGTTAATCATCATGCTTAAGATTTGCGGCTATGATGCAAAAAGCTGGGTGAATATGGTGCGCAATGTGTGAGAGATGGCAAACAAGTCGGTCGATCCGACAGCCTAGAGTGAACAGGAAGAGCACACATGACGCAGGTAGTTTAAAAATCTAAAAGCAATGTGTCTTAGTAACTCTTACCTAGCAATGATGGACTTAATAAAATTATAAAGTACGGTTAGCCAGCTCGATTCTTAAAGGAGACCCAGATCTCACAACTTCACATCGCTTTTAAGGAATGCAGGAGAAGAAAGGGAGAATTTAGCCCACCCTGGACCCAGCAGATCAGCTCATGTATCTTCATAATGATGCCAAAGACAAAAAATTACATGCTGATCAGAGTAATCATTAAGCTCTAATCAGCATGTGTTCAATTCAATTTGAAAAATTACTTGACTCACTCACCCCCAAAAAAAGGCATCACCTTATGTGTTCATTTTTTGAACAAAATCATTACTTTGCTTTAAGGTCTTGGATGCTGAGCTTTAGTTCAAAAATGGAAATAATCCAAAATCCTTCTTCCTATTCCCCTGAGTTTTTCAGAGTTCGGACTAAAACCGCTGTCCGTCAGAACTAGTTTCGATAAAAGATGAACTGGAAGCAATATACTAATGTGCTAAGGAATAATTCGTAGAACTTTGGAGGTGGTGTTGGGATCAGACCTGAGTGCCCACATTGAAATCCATCAAGAGATGGGTGGCCTCTGCAAGCAGCAAGCAAAGTACTTCAACCTGGATACAAAATTAATTACAATCAAGATGTGCTGAGATATATTCCATTCAAAAGCATTTCAGAAAAGTTATTTAATCACAAAGGTTGCAGAGCTGAATGCAGTGTCGGTTCTGATTATGGGAGAAGAGGAATCAAAAGAAAAGAAACAGCAACATTGTAGCCGAAAGGATAGGCCACCCCCTAGCCTCCCACTTTTGAAAGCCCAAAAAGTCGGCCATTGTTCAAGTATCTTGGCTTCCACAGGGAATCAGATAGTACCCAAACAAGGAAAGAGATCTGAATACCTTGCACCAAATGGTGAAGCAATACGATACGGATAATATAACTTGGAAACAAAACTTTATAGGTTTCCCGTGTAAACAGTTATTGGTGTTCAATTGGGAAGGCATAAAGTTTCAGTTTCTCCTGTAGCAGTCCAAAACTCAAATTCAGTTCCCACTACTACCATTTTCTTGACTGGTACCGAAGTGGTGATTAATAGCTGCAGGACCAATGTGTCGTGTGAAGTAAAGCAGTTTCAGAAACTTGCAAACAATTTGTCTATGTCAATATCAGTCACTGCATGAAACTTAGTAGTTCACTACTTTCTGATTGGCATGCTAGGTAAGTGTCACGGCATGTACATACTAAAGTTTTCAGTATGTGTGTATGATGATGATGCTGAAATAAGAATATTATCAACATTTTGTAACTTCAAATAGGTTTATTACAAAAATAAATAAATAAATTCTATGATTAAATTAATTTTTTATTATGCATCATAAATATTAATACATTTTCATACATATTTGGTCAAATTTGAGATTTGTTGACTCCTCGACGAGAATGACATTCCTTGAGATTTATTGGGGTGGAGGGAATATAAGTATTCATTGTCTCGTCATCAAATCAGATCTGCTATAGTGCTATTGCAACAGAAGACAGTACTGAAGCATTTTTCGGGAAAGAAAACGTAATTTAGACTGGAATACTGGATGACACTTCATACACATAGTTGTAAAATCCTTGATGCGTAATAAAGGATGGTCAAAATTTAGAGCAAACACAGTATGAAAAGTAACCTAAGGATAAGTGAATTACTAGGCTGAAGCCAAGGCTCAACTACAATTTGGTCCATTAGGAAAAGATGGCGCTACCTTTCACCTGCAGTCTTCAGAGAGCTGAGACTCAGACTGCTATCTTGAGTCTTTACTACTGTCACTAAACAGACTGCTATCTTGAGTCTTTACTACTGTCACTAGACCCGGTCAACAAAAAAAACTACTGGCACTAGGTACATAGTAGTGTCATGGGACAATTTACAGACTATAGCAGCTTAATGTGCAGGGTGCAGAACATCATCAGCTGTAAATGTAATTATTTCGATCAGCTTCTACTTCTGATAAGTGATAACATTCTCACAGCCTACAAGTAAACATGTGCCTTCATAATCGTAAGCCATTGTGAGCTTGTCTTGTTATGTTACAACCAAATGGTAAGACATTTCATCCCCAGTGGAGCATGTTAGAACTGCAATGGTTAGAAGTATAGATAGTATACCATTTAAAACAAAGAACACTCTACTAAGTACGAGAACAAACATTGCAGGAAAGACAGACTTGCTCCTTCAATATTCTTGTTGTATACCCTTGTTTAAGACTAAGGATAACTTGGGCAAGCAAATAACGTCATGGAAGATGCATGCCTGCAGAGCTTGCAGCAATGACAAGAAAAAACGTGACAAAATGCAATCTTCATCAGCAAAAAGCAAATTATGAAACTGAGGTCAACATCAAACCAAAAGTTTATTCTCTTTATTCATTGGATCCCACAAGCAGATTTCTAAGATACGATGATGAAACTTGCACATGTTTATCATGCTTATTACTTTTCTCACTCCAAATCGATAAAGCAAGAAATCTTTTTTTTTTTTGAAAAACCTATGAAGCAAGAAATCTTTTTTTTGAAAAACCTATGAAGCCAGATCACCCCTTGCCCATCTTGTGCAGATCCTTGGCCACTTCAACATAAGCAGAATGGTCAGGTCTGAGTCCCTTCTCCATCAGCTGATATAGGACTCTGCCAGCATCAATGGTCCTCCCTGCCTTCCGAAGCAGCTTCGCCTGAGTAGACTGTAGTTCGGTTCACAGAATGCCTGTCCCTGGTGCTCATGTCATTGACATACTGCCAGGCATCTTCTATTCTCCCGGCGTAGAAGTACCCCTTGATGAATGCAGAGTGTATGGTAATCCTGGGCGTCAGGTTTTCTGAGAACATCTGATCAAGAATCTGCACTGCTGAATCCATCTTTCCGTCTTGCAGGCATGGTATGTGAGGATCTCGTACGTGAGTGAGCTCGGGATCTCACTGCACTTCAACCTCTCCATGGCCTCAACAAGCCCGCATGCCTCAGCAAGCCTCCCGTTCTTGAGCAGGCAGCCGAGGAGGTAGTTCAAGTGTTGGCGTCGGGGTCAGACCCCGACCTCCTCATTTCGTCGAACACCTCGCGGGCTCGACAAAGTCGCCGGCTTTACACTTTGCGGCGACGAGGACGTTATAGTACCGCACCTTCCTCGCCGTCTCCTGGATCAGCGAGACCGCAGCATCGAACTCGCCGATGGATGCCAGCGCCTTGACAAGCGAGAAGACGCCGGACGCGCGGCAGGGCCCGCCGACGCCGTCCAGAGCCCGCAGGACCGCTCTCGCCGCGTCCTCCATGCTGCCGCTCCGTGACGAACCCGACGACGGCGACAGGAAGGCGAACGCCAGGACCGTCAGAGGGAGCCTCCGCTCCGACATGAGCGCCAGGGCGCGCGACATTGCGCCGTAGTCGCCCAGCCTCCCGGCATTCTCGACAAGCAGGTTGTGCGCACGGGGCCCGGGACAGAAGCCCCTGCCGACGGAGGAGGCCCACGCGAAGAAGAGCGCTCCGCGGGGACGCCGCGGTCCGTGAGCGCGCGGAGGGCGCTGGAGACAAGCCCGTTGGAGAGGGCGGCGGGAAGAGGCGGTCGAGGTCGGCCTCGAGGCTTCCGCCGCCTGCGGCGACGAGGCGAACGATCGCGTCTGAAGCGGCGACGTCGGAGCTGCCATCCGCGTCGCTGCCGTGGGGGGAACGGAGGGCCTGCCGGAGAATGCCGCGCGGGGAAGGCCGTGGCGGAGGGGAGCGCTGACGAGGCGAGGGGAGGAGGGGGAGCATCAGACGGCCAGACGCGTGCGCTGGGACGAGGCGAGGCGGCGGCCAAGGCCAGTCGGGTCCGGATGGGTCGAATGGATCGGGGCCGATGGGGCGGAAATCATCATCAGGTCCGAGCGCTAGGACTGCGCCGAATGGAGGCAGTTAGCTGTGTTTCCTTTTTCTTATTTATTTTCTTCCTTCGTTCTATTTATCCTTTTTTATTTTATTTTTAGTTCTTATTTTTTAGTATTTTCAAATATACTCTACTATTATGTATTGTTTTTCTTAGTTTTCCTATTTCCTTGTACTTTCTTTTTTTCTATATTATATGAGATAAACGTGAATTTTACATATACTTTGAACATAGTATATATGTGATGTGTTTATGATATATTTTCATATTCATGCGGTGTACATATGTGTTCTTTGATTATCTTTGAGTATTTACATAGTACACTTGGTAGTATGTTTAGTCGTTTCCCTTCTCTTTTTTGATTTTTTTAATTTTAATTTTCTTTACTTTCCTTGTTTCCTTCTTATTTTTTTAACTATTATTAATTATTTTTCCATGTTCAAGTATTGTTCATGTACTGTTAACGTAGTTTTTTTTTTTTTAAGATTACACAAGACAACGCAGACGAACACACGTCGCAAACCCTACCCCTATGAAAGCACCTTCGGATGAGCCGGCAAATCTTGGAGTTCGAAGTCACCACCGGGCGCCGCTATCGACGGGGCGCCGCCTACCACTTAATGCATAGTCTTGGGAAAAATCCCGAAATAAATTCGTGATAAAGTGTCGCACCCTGCGATTTGAGCGCGGGTGGGAGCCCCCTAACCAATGGCCTTTACCATTGGCCATGAGCCCCTTGACTTAACGTAGTATAAATGTGATGTTCCCATTGTACCTATGATGTGTTTTGGTAGTATTTTTAGATTGTCCAAGCAATATCCATGTGATGTTTTTTTAATTTTCTTTTATTTACATGTTTCCTTTTTATTGTTTTTGTTTTCCCTCATGTCTTGCTGTGATGTTCACGTATTCTGCATGTGATGTTCTATGGTTTATTGTGATGTTAATGTAGCATAAATAGGATGTTCAATGATCATCTTTAAGTATTCATGTAGTATTCGAGTGATTAGTTTCACAAATATCACAGTACTAATTATAAGAACTCTTAATTTACTTTTTAGATCTAGAATATTATTCTTATGAACCAAGAATATTTTTCTTATAAAGGCATAACATTGTTTTCTAAACCTAGAACATCGCATCTACCCAATAAAAGAAAATATTCCATCTTCATAAGATAAATGTTCACTAACAATATTTTATCTCAATATATCTAGGGTCTTGTTCTGAAGGAGTTATTGCAAGAAACATGATGATATAATCAAATTATAAATTGGATATTTGGTTTATCAGCTACAATTTTTTCAAACTTCATGCAAATGCTTATGTAAGGGTATGCATATGGAGGGCTGCGGGGTAAGCAACCGTATGAGTAAATGGGCACTGAAGGTTCAGTCGAAACTGCCCACTGGAGAAACAATTCGAGTGCGCGCATGTTAGCAGGATAGGAAAAAAAACCCTTTGCCGGCCCTTGGCAGCTGCAGCTCCTCGATAGGGCGCGCCACCCGCGACATGCCCACATGGCCAACTTTCACTTCCACTTCTCGTAAATACTCACAGGTTCAATTTCTACCAACACTGAGCCTCATGAGTTATGAGCAGAGCCATTCCCAAGATAATTTTCTAAACTATTAGGGCTAGAGCCACCCTAGCGGAGCCCAAAAATCATGTCTTTGACAGCTTCTCCTCTTGTCATGTTTAGTGCTAGTGGAATGGACAAAGCTAATATGTCAGTTGGCGCAATCAGCACATATATCAAATGTAAAAAATAAGGAGTGGACTACAAAGTTCACCCGCTTAACAGATACAGCTACAAGCTAGCAAACATTGCCGTTGACATTAACACCCACGGCAAAACAACTGCCAGTGAACATGGAGATATCAGATATGTACATAGCTACTGTTAACTGAGAACTGAGGATTAATTGAAGAAAGGTCCACAGTCAGGTTGATGAAGCAAGACCGGAACTCTCACCATCACATCCCAGCATTTGGATTGTTGCCAGCAAGGATGAGAGATATCTCCAAACCTCTGCTGAACGCCTGGTTGAACAGAAGCCGTGTCTGGAAAGTGGATATGAATGGAAACCACGAGCAAATGGCTATAGGTATGAAAATGATCATCCCCGTGCCAGCATCATAGAGGCGAGCTAGGGCACGAACAGTTTTCCACAAACCCAATCTCTTCACAACAGGTTTCCATGCCATGGCAATCTGTGAAAAAAAAACACGAACAGTAAAATTTTAGCCAACATCTACAATATTCATTTACAAAAAGAGAATCGATGAGGAGAATTGACTGGTCAAGAGGAAAGCTAATGCCTTGAACAGAAATATATACGAATGTAACTGTGAAGTGTTTGCAGACTGAACCAAAAGAAAAAGGCAAATCAAAAAATACGGCCAACAAAAAAAGTTGGCCTTAGAAGCTCACCGAAATGATTCCCCACCCAGTTGGCACAAATGCTAGAATGGAAGCAAAAACATCTCCGACACTGAGTTCCGTAAACAAAATTGCCAGGACCAGACCAGCCAAAACCATCAATAACGCTATACTTTTGACCAAACGCAGGAACAATTGGAAATGTACCATCGCCTTTGGGGTTTAAACCAAATACCTGCAAAGTAATACAAATTAACATAATGAGTTCCTTGCTCAGCAGATGCCAAATGTAACAACAAAGAAATATAAATTACCAAGAGGAGGATGAAAAGGCCACCAAGTACAGCCCAAGAAATCCAATACACCTGCAGTGCAAAGGATTAATTTAGGACTATTATTTTGACTATAGAGCACTACAAGCAAATGTGAACTGAAACACTAACATACCGATAAAGCTGTACTTTCTCCGCTGGCATGCATGTGGTAAACAACTCCGTATTGGAAGATGAAAAACCTCAGGCTTAGTATGGTTTCCAGTATCCTCCCTCGAATGCTGTAAATATGTTGCTGAAATGAAATGTTCCAAAATAAGGAGTTATAGATCCCATCAACAAAAGTAAAAAAATATTTAACTTCAAATGGTAAATGTCAGAAGCTTCCGAAAGTATGCAGGTGTCTTAATGACTTATTGTTCTTTATTCAGACATACTATATCTGAAGAATAGAAAAGGAACAAGGATTACATCATTGTAGCAGATCTAGTTGACAATACAGCAAGCATCAAACTTTAAAGATATGCAAGACTTTTAAACATTATCTAAAAAAATGCAAGAGCTTCAAAACCATAAGAAACCCGAGTATTGCTAATCAGGTGCAATAGTACTACGCCCAGTCAACAAACAATACAGCACATTTTGGCTGAAGTGAATATAGGTCAAATTCAATTACCAGTTCTTCTTCCCACCAAGCTTCCCAGCTTTCTTCTCCTTTAACTCCAATACCACCTCGATAAAACAGCCAATTTGTCCAGTCTCTGAAATCCTCGACGATCCTAAGAGGGGCAAGGGTTTGAAATATAATACTCATAATGACGATTTGAACTTATAGTACATAGATACACAAAATGCTTAGTTGCTTACTTCTGCCATTCAAATCCAGATGGGTTAAATAAGTAGGGAGCAAAAGCCAAGACAATGCCATAAACCAACTGCTTATAGAGAGTAGAATATAGCCAACTGCTCCACCATTGTTAAACCCATATGCTAGGAAGATAACCAACAAAAGTGCAACCTCCATCCTACAAAAACCAAGCACAATCAACACAAATGGTATTTGTACTAGAAAATTTCCACAAGCAATTTCGAAAATAGGTTCACGTGATAACAAACCCTTTCACAAAATGGCTTCTAGCATAAATACGGTAGTTCTCAGCAAACTTGATATGTCGTACCACAAAACCTCTACCAGTTGCTCTATACTGGAAATGTTAAAAAGGAAACAGATCAGTGTTCAGACATTTAGAAACTGATAAGAAACACTTAGCAACAAAAAGCCTACCTTTGCACCTCCATGTAATATGGCACGGCCAAAGTAGTGGGTCCTTGTTCCAAGTGAGAAAGTAAAAAATACAGAGCATAGTTGGAACTGCATTGTAATAAATTGAACGAAAAGCCTGCATATATGCATTAACAAATAAGAACAATTGTTATCACTCTTGGGGAAATTTTAGAAATGATGACTGTGATTTGTGAAACAAGCTGAAAAATAGTGATAATGTTCCACATGGTACTTAGGAAAAACAACTATTTCATGTAACCAATCATCACCGGTGATGGTACAATGATTGGGATTGTAAGAAATATAGTTCCTCGATTAAAAAAATACTTGATGCTTTTTACTTGTTACGGTCGATCATTTACAACTTTGACCAGATAAGGCCTAAGCAAACATGATTTTCTATTACACCATATTAAAAATATAATAATTTTATCAAATCAAGAAAGTACTTTTTAGGAAATATACACACGCACACATGATTTTTATGTTTTTAAAATATTTTTTAGTAAGTTGCTGAAAGTTAAGGTCTGAAAAGATTGACAGTAAAAATGTCTTTATGACTACAGGCAGTACCATAGACAGTAACCAACCATAAATACTTCTGTAGAATTCACAGGCTAAGCCAGAAGTCAGCAGGGAAAAGGAATACGTTAAGACACCTGATTCAAGGATGAAACCAAGAATCATGGGAACTGCAGTAAATACACCAATCTGGAAAGAAATTGAGTGTTCAAAGCAGCATCCAAGGCTGTGTTGTGCAGTATATCCGCTCTATTTTGAATTGATTGTCCAACACCAGATAAGGCCTAAGCAGACACATGGTAAAAAGAATATGTCAGGACAACTATGGAAGAAATCAGATAATGTATGCAGAAATGAACTGATAGAAACCAAGGCCCAAAATATGCAAGAAACTTATGTCACGCCATAACATGTGACCGCAGAAGCTTTTCATGCTAAGTCAATGCAAAACTATTGAGGAAGTACTCTTGCACCATAATATCTAGACAAAGTATTCTCTATTAGGTTTCATGCACCAACCAAGTGAACCCAAATGCTTAAGTGAGTGGGAAGAGGTGTGCAATCCACTAATACTTCACAACACTCCCAGTCACGCCAAGCAGCCAGAACAAGGCGCAAAACGTGGAAATAAAGAAGGGAGCGGAGGACTTAAAAGATGCCTCTACCAGGACTCGAACTCGAGACCTCTAGCTTTGATACTATATTGGATTTTGGATATAATTTGTCTCGCTTTTTATGTTTGGATATATCTAGACCAGTACTCTTGCACCATAATGCTTCTACACAGCAAGCTTAAAAATCACATAGAAGGGACAATATAATCTTTTCCTTTGGATTTAATGCTGTTACAGCAAAAAAAAAGTGACAAGTGTCTAATAGGATACAAAAGATGAAATAGGTGACAGGTAAGAGTTTAAGTTTCGGTATCAAATAGGGAAGAAGTTTTTCTAGTGTAAAATAGGGAATTTCCTCCATGTCTTGTCTCGAAGCATGTAAAAACTATGTATCTAGAAAACTAGAACGACATACAATTTCAAATGGAGGGAGTGCATCTCAAGTCATCCAAAAAAAAGTGGAAAAGTAAATTAGAAAAAATCGAATGGATACCATCTTACCAGATACATTTTCCCATAGAGAAATATGTAAACTGTCAGCACAGTTAGCTACAAAAAGAACAATGAGATTAATATGGATGAGAAAGACAAACATAATATCAATAACCTCAATGTAATCAAGTGTGGATACTGGAATTTTGTATATTTAATTTTATATCCAAGTGCCTTCTAATAATATTAACATGAATCACTACAAATGGAAATAGTTTCGACTGGACAAATCCTAACAGGCAAGGAAAATTAAATTACCATAGTACAGAAGTAGAATCCAACAGTTGTCACATAGAAGGATAACATCCTGAAAAAGTCAAAAAGTTGTCCGAGTCTATATATATCTCGGCTAAGAACTTGTTCACCATTTCCACCAGCAACTTTTCCTTCAAATAGTGCAATCTGATTAAGTCCAACATCCCTACCTTTGCCAACCTACAGGATAAAATTTAATATCAACACAATGTTCACAAGACAGCAGCACAGCCACTGTTGAGTTACTACAGTGGAAATTAATGGAGATCCGGTTTGTAAAAGTAGCAAACTGTCATCAGAAGTTTGTTTAACCACTTGATTCACTGAATGAACAACTCCGGGTTAATATAAGTTCAGTGAGAGCTTGAGCGAACAAGTATACTCATGCACTGCATGCGCACAAGTAGAATCAACAATGCACGTAAGACCAGTTGGATAAGATTTCCAGACAAGGGCTACCCTCCTGACTGGCAGCATTGAATAGCATAGTGATATCATTCAATGAGACACCACAATAACTGAGAAGTATCAATAAATATGAATGATTTAGGCCATGCTTAAGTTTTTCACCAGGTCAAATGAATGATTTAGGCCAACATACAAATATTATGAGCCCTTTTATTTCTTTCATAGGGTTCAAGCCGTCTGTCAAGAATGCATTCCGTGTAGTGCTTCAATAAGCCAATAGCAGGGGCATATCTCTAGGATGCATGGGGTGGGAAGCATATCCCATACTGGATACATATCCGGTACATATACACACTGGTAAGGGCTTTGATACGTATCCTATCAGAATAACAAAAAAAAAAATCACGACAGGGTGGGTTAGGGGTGACACATATCAGGGTGGACAGCTGATACGGCGATCCCAATTAACCCCAGATACCCCTTCTCTATCCAATCACGCCTCCCCCACCTCTGCCTCATCTACTAAATTTATACCAGCCACATCACGCCACCACCCGCTTGCACATGCATCTATGCTGATACAGCATGGCCAAGCATCCCCTCAAGACCCAAGCACACACAAGTGCAAAACACATGAGTGCCCCAGCTCACGCCCGCCAGCGATCCACCTTCACCATGCATGTGTCGCAGTGTGCAAAGGTGCTGGCGGCAATTCAGTAGTGAATCAACAACTTCCAGTGACATTCCTTTCCAAATCTTGATATAGTCTTGATCTTCAGTTTTTGAGCTCTTCTTGGTTGCTTTTCCTTGTTCCCTTTCTAGTGTTATCTGTTGTGTGTTGCCCATGATTTTTCCCAGCCACAAGTAGATGGCCATGACCAAATTCTAGTACTAGTGCTACTATGCTAGTACTTCATTTACACAATGGCTCCTACATTACTTGATTACTTCTAGGTTCTCACCTTTCTTTTCGCTAATTAGAAATTTGGAAGAGAGCAGAACACCAATATTGCAGGTAATTTTAATGTTCCTTTTGGCTGCTATGGTTTTAGAATTCTAACATGTCTTGCTATTTATATTATAAAAGTTTAAAATGTATCCATGTATTAGGTTTTCTGGAAAAATACAGCATCCGCTAGATACCGATAAGTGTATCCACATGCGTGCTGCATAGTAGTAAACTTCGTCATGTGACTTGTATTGCCTACCAAGGGTACACGAGAAATTACAATGATGCATCCCATGCTCTAAACAGATGTATATGAAAGAACGTGGGTTCAATATTTTGTATTTAACCGATTCTCGATGTAGAGCACGGTTCTATTAATGCACAGCAGCATAAACTAGGCTTCAGGCTTTCTTTAAAAAGTTTAAATGAGTTATGCAGGTGATAAAAATTCAAAAATCAAGGATAAGAGAATTAAAACCTGAATATACTCATGATGAGTTATGCATCCTTGACGAGTGTTGAGTTGAATCCTGCAGTTTAAAAATGGATCAGTAAGATCTGCACCATATTCTTAAAGTCAAGCCAAAATAATTTGAAGTTTTTAACAGGGAAAATTCTAAGAAACATGCCAATACTAGAACATCAAAATGACGAATACTGAATAAGACTAAAAATAACTCTCAGAGTGAGGAAAAGCAGAAAAAAGATTACAAGTTTAACCTGCATATATATCCTCACTGATATTGATGCTGCGGGAAGCCTTACTAATTCCACCCCTTGTTATATGAAAATTCTATCAAAAACATCTGGATGACCATAGTGCATTCTCACTCTACAAAAAAGGAAAGGTTTCATGTATTAACTACACACAATTTTAGCCGATCCTCATGCGAAACAGAAAACATACTTTGTAAAAACACTTACTTCAGTGGGTTAGCCAGAACACGTTGTCCTAATGTCACAAAACTTGTCTCTTGGTTAGACATAAATGAGGCCAGGGAGGAAACACTATAGAAGCAACATGTTAGAACTGAATTTTACTCTAGAAACATCTGCAGAATTTCTCCCTAAAAAATGGATTGAATAATACCTTCCCGTGAAGACATGCTCTCTAACACCAAGAATTGAAGGGTAATGCTTGCCACGCTTCAGAGAGAACTCCTCAAGTAGGTTTCTCATTTTAAGTGCTTCCTCGAAGTAGTTATCCTAAAAAAACAGCTAAGCACTGGTGAAACGAATACATGATTCCAACTGAACCGTTAGTCAAATTGTCAAACAGCGACAGCATTAATAATGGAATTATCTATTTGTCTTCACTCCATCCTTTTGTCATCATCACACTGAAAAAAGGTTACTGATCCTGACTTTGATTTGATCTAATACTCAGAGGGTGCAATTTCAGAAGTCCAAATTACACCCTCCAAGTTTGGCCTATGTCCAGATAACCCCCTAAACTAACATTTGGATCAATTTACTCCGTCTTAACTATTTCAGTTGGCCCAATTTACACCTTAAAGAGATTTTTTTTTTCTGTTTCTGTGTACAAATTGTGTTTTAGTTTCAATTTTTGTGAGGTGAAAGAGGACATAATATCCTGTGGTAGAAAAACAAATTATGAATTTTTCATCATTATGCTTTGCACGATATTATATCTCTAGTGTTTATTTATTATTAAATATCTAGTAGCGAAAAATTAAGGTATATTTATGAAGTCCTCTATCACCTATCACCTCAATTTTAGATAAAATTCAACTTATACGTGGACAAACAAAAATAACAAATCCTGATAAGGGGTAAACTAGACCAACTAAAATTGTTGGAGTGAGAAAATAGGATTAGAAGTTAGTTTTGGGGGTTATTTGGACATAGGACAAACTTTTTTTTTTTTTTTGGGGGGGGTGGGGGCATCATAACTCAAATAAGAATGTCATAAGGGTTCGTTCAGTTTGGGCAAAGGACACCAGGAATCATTCCGGCTAATGAAAACTTATATAAATTGACTAACTATTCCGGCCCAGAATTCTTCCTGGGGAAACGAATGGGGCCTAAGTCAACATTCTAAAGTATTAAACGTAAAAAAGCTGTGGTAATTAACTAAATAAATAATAGAAAAATGGGGAAGAACAGTTCATATGCATACCTGATTCATATCAATAGTTTGCACTGCATTTCCACGAGTGAATATTATGGCATGATTTTGATTTTCGGGTTTTCCCTCTCCAAGCTTTGGATTGCCAGGCAATTTAATCGAATAAATTTCCTGTAAGACATTTCAGCTGGGTGAATATGAGAATGAATGAGCTATTTCAGATAATTTGCCGGGACCAGTCTGTAGCTGCCATGCTGCACAGCAAAATCTAGTCCACTACAAAAATGTTTATTATTTCCATTAAGAATTTGCTACTATGGATCCTAGCCAAAAGACCCTAAAACTAGCTATGCCATCCAGATGTAGAAAATAATAAGCCACCACATTGGCATTGGGGGCTTATGGGCATGCCCACTATGGAACTGGGACGAACAACCAATGCCCCTTAGTATCAAAACCATGATAATGGTTACGAAAATGGATATAAAGTTCAAATAGTCAAGAATAGGGAGTTAGGGACACGCAATATACAAAAAAAACAACAGCTAGAACCCAAGAATATTGCAATTGACGATAGCTCTTACAAACTACAGTATAACAATGAGAAAGGAAAGAAAGTTGCTCTATACAAAAAGATAAAAGAGCTATCAAAGAACCTAATTCCTCCGATCAGAAATGTAAGTCCATCACTCCTATCTTTCACTATCAATATCTAAAATCACATGTAGAAATAGAATGTTGACACAAGATTGGCATTACTGGACTCGTTATAAGAAATACTTTCAAAAAATACTTGTTATAGATATATATATTTGTAATCAAAGTGTCATATTGGAGACTGCTGATGTCTCAAGGGGCTTATTTTTGTGGTACTAATGACTGACACTGACCTTGTCCTTTCCATGAATATCAGCTTTCACAAGCTTTGAGTAATACTCAGTGATGGGTTTTCCGTTCTTAGCATTCTCGACTTCATCAATGTAAGCAACTCTAAGAGCTTCATTCCTACAAAAGATAGTAAAAAATGTTATAGGTGGTGTACACAACAAATAACAAAGCAAAATAGGCCTCAGAAGTAGTTTATGAGTACGTGTGAGAGACAGAGAAGAGAGGAACTAAACAGGCCCCTTAAGTCCTTTACAAAGAAAGAGCTATCAAGCAAAGAAATTAAATTAAATGTACCTTTGCATTAATAAGGCTATGTCTGCAGCTTCGGGTTTCCCTTCCCCCTTCTGTTTTCCATAAATTTGGCAGGTAACCACATATATAAACTTCAAATCAGCCTGTGCACGCGCCTCAGGTGACAACTCAAAATGCGTATCAGCTGAACTAGTCCCTAATGTAGATTCCAAATCTAGTAAAAGAAAACAATGGAAAAGAGGATATCCATTCAGATAAAATAGCATATATGCATCTCACATGCTATAAGCAGTGCAGATACCTTCAGATTGTATCCTCTCCAAATAACTCTGCAGCATAAGGGCTTTCCTATAGTACATCATGCCACGGACTGCAGAGTAAAACAAAAAAATGTTGATGTGAACTGATTATATTCAAAGAAAGATACAGAGGGAATGAGTTCCAAGAAATTCTTGTATGCCAAACAGATTAATCTTTTTGATGTCATCAGACAAGCACATATGGCTTGACAAACTAGAGACAGATTATAAATACAAAAAGTATAGGTATACCATTGTGTTAGAGTAAATAGGAATAGTACCACATTGCCTACCCAGCCCATGAGAACCAACAATACATCCAATTATCCCACCAATTCTATTCTTCTTCACATTGGGCACAGATTAATCAAAAATTTTGCTATTGGTGCAAATTATTCCATACCAAAATAGCAAACGGTGTATGGTTTATGAATCAACAGTGAAATAAAAACTTGCCAAATACAAGTGTTCATTATTTCAAACAAAAAAAGGTCTACGAATTGAAAAAAAAACAGGATTTAGTAAAAGCAAATGCGAGACTATCAACAAATATACCATATATATAGGTTTATTTATAGAGGGTAACAAACCAGTTCGAGCTAAGGTCTGCCCACGATAAGACGCCCATAGACGTAGTTCAAGTATGTCATTTGGGTTGCCAAAAAGCTCAGAGTCTTGTGCATTTTCATCCCTGTTGATACGAGTAAGGAAGTTCTTCCATTCATCTGTTTACAGAAAGTAGACCTTCTATTAGAAATGTCAAATGACAATTTGGAGGAGACGTGATTTCATACAAAGAAAAGCTACTATGCTAGCTTAAAAGGAGCAGGAGATAGAAGGCTCCCCACTGTGTTCAAGAATAGAGACCAAATACAGCACAAAGTACAATGATATGTCTAAAATCTTAATGAAGTGCAACTATGTCGAAAACTTCAAATATACGGGTTTTTGTTGAGTACTCCTAGACAATAGATCCCAAAATTACAGATGAAATCCTAATATAGAATGGGTTCAAAAGCCTTAAGAGGGCATTGATAGCATGGCATATCATGATAATTAAAGATCACGTGAATAGGGTTCCAGGTTTATCACTAATATCTGCCACTGCATAGTCAGTTTGAGTGGTGTCAGTGTTCCTTGGAATGACCCTACGTGTTGACACTGCATAGGTAGTTTGAGTAGTGACAGTTAAAAGGAGCAACCACTAGTGTATGGCTCTTACAAGGATGCTCCAGTCAGGGGTAAGTGGTAACTTTCCAAGACCTAAAGACTAACTTCATCCCTCAACATTCGGACTACATCTTGTCCTTAAGGTTGTACCACTTTCAGTTCCAGACAGAAAGAACCCAAACAAACTGTTGTGTTTTGTCGTTGTAGCACTGTAGAATAACCATATAGCAATTGCAATGCCCTGGGTTTATGGAACTTGCTTGATGGAGACATACACAAGTAATTGCAGGGAGAAGCATTTAACCATTTTAAAACAAATTTCAACTTCCTAGTTTGTTAGACATACATGTCACCAGTGGCGAAGCTAAAGCAAACCAGAGGGTGGTGCATTTGCTTCGTGGGTGCATAAACCTGCACTATGGGGGGTGCATATAAGGTGAAATTGTTAGAAGAATCCATTGTTTTCATAAAATTTGGGTGGTGCATTTGTACCCATTAACATATATCTAGCTTCACCTCTGCATATCACAACAGGATAACAGATATAGCCAAAGGATCACAAGAAAAGGTTACTATCGAGAATCCAGGTATTCCTTTCAGCGTTCATGGAAATGGAAAGAAGTAAAGACCAGACCTGGGTAAATTTTCTGGAGATAAAACAGTGTAGTTATACCATCTTCATTTTTCTTCTGCAGTTCAGCCATGCTGTAGAGAACAATCTCAGAGTAATATGGAGTAAACACGCTGCATAACAAAAAAAATGAAAACACAGAATGTAAGAAAATAGTATAACTGAACAGCTGAACCAGGAAAGAATTGCACAAAACAAATAATCAAATTTCAACCAAAACAGAAGTGACAAGTCCACAACTAAATGAACAAGGACTAAAGACGACCCACCTAAAGGAGACCATTTCTGAAACAGGCCGTGCAAGAGGCATTTTCATGAACAGAGAGTTTGTAAAGAACTGAAGTCTCCGCCTGGCTTCTAAATTTTTAGGGACAGTTGCAGCTGATTCTTTAATTGTCAGAAGCGAATACAATCGCTTGATCAAGTCCTTCTGGATAGATTACAAAAGCATATATCAGACTGATTACTAAAGAAAAATGCAGACTACCAAGAAAATAAAGTAAAGACACAACAACAAAATGTGCATCACCAATTTGGGGTCATTTGGCCACTTGAGTTTATTGAAGAGGCGACCTTCAGCCTTTGCTAAATTAATTTGATCCCATTCTTCAATGTGGCCACTAACATTTATAAACAAAGGGCTTTAGCAAAGCGAATTTATAAGGGCCCAAAATCTGAGAGTAAGATGGAAAAGCTACAGACAAAAGGCAGACCTCATATTAACAGAAAGTGCTTCATGATAAACAACATCATATAGGTCTTGAATAGCATTAACCAAACCTTTTTTCAGATCACTGGACTCTGTCGTACCTCGCTACAAAACAGTGTTTTCACAGTTAATACACAGACACACATACACACTTGAACCATCCAAAATAAAATGTTCAATTAGTGAAAACGTCAGTGTAATCTGACGTATACAGCATACTTTACATCAGAAGGAATTTTTTTCCCACTAACAGACTGGTAGGGAAGGTCGAAACAGCTGTGGTTAGGGTCTAGGAGGTTTTGGCATAAATTTGACAGTATCATGGATTTTACTCTAGTATATTCTAGTGGAAAGGTAGAAAAGCAAATATAGTTTCTAAAGAGATTTAAAATCATAAAGAAGGGAAGCCAAGTTTCAGATTTGACTCATGAATGTGGTGGTCCTGTAGCTAAAGTTTGAGAATTGGCTCACCAATAAGGTGATTGCATAGTAAATAAGCCACGGAAAATCAAATTAACTGCCCTAAAAATAAATACCAAAACATCATACATACCAATATTCCCAATACAGCAACAAGCTTGGCAATAACATTAGGCAACTTTTTGAAATGAAGATCACTTTGGATGGTCCTATTTGAAATGCTGTCTCGGATACCACCATAAATCATTTCCACCCTAAAGTTTCCAAATAACAAAGCAACAGAAAAAAAAAATCTGTCAAATTTATGAGGTGAAACAAAACAACAGCAATAAAACAAAGTCTTTCAATCCCAAGCAAGTTGGAGCAGGCTAGAGATAAACCTAACAAGGTACACCAGCCAATATGATGTAGAAGAATAAAAATGAGCATTAATAAGTACTCCCTCCATTCCAAATTATAAGTCACTTTGACTTTTTTGGTACATCCATTTTGCTACGCATCTAGATAATATGTCTAGGTACATAGCAAAATGGATGAACCAAAAAAGTCAAAGCGACTTATAATTTGGAAGGAGGGAGTACAATAGTAACACTAATTACCAGAGGCGTCCTTCTTTCTCTAGTATAGACGTCAGAATATGAAAAATGCTATGGAAGCACTCTACAACAGCATATTGCATGTATTCATCCTTCGATATCCTTAGCCAAAGTTCTTCTTGTGAGTCTTTGCAGTCCTCTGCAATCTCTTTGGCCAAGAAAACCTACAAATTGGAAACGGAGGTGTTGATTGAAGAAAAATAATGGAAACAAAACCTGTGAATCAAGAAAGGGTTTTAAACAGTTAAAGTTGTTTTTGACTTTTTACCTTGCTAGCAAGCAAGAAAAGTGGCCACTGCACAATCGGAAGCACTCCAGAGTCATTTTTGGGCATCAAAAGCAATTCTAATTCACTTCAAATAGGATAACAGTCAAACTATATGGACATATGGCAGTTAAGAAAACTGTATCATAGAGTACCATAGGAAGAAATACTTACAAATTGCTAATATAATCCTCTTCCCGTAAATTCCTCACAATTTCATTCCAGAAGGGGAGAATCTAGATGCATCAAACTTGTTTAATTCTGCTTCCTGGAAAATTTGATGCCTCTAGTGTCAAATCTTTGTAAAAAACAATAAAGAATGCCATACATTATTAATACATACAAAAATAAATAATTCAAACAAGTATTGTGCTATATCCCAGATCCCGAAAAGATTGAAAAAACTAGGATCAAAATGTATCAAAATCAGTATACAAAGGAGTTCCATAGCAATGAAGACTCATACCTGACCAGAAGATAGCAGTTGCTTCCTGTATAAAGGATTAAAACCAGCTTTAGATTATGAAAAAAAAATAAACAAGAAACTAGGACATCACAAACCTTTTTGGAACAGCAACATGAAGTCTATGCATGAATTCTCTAGGAAACTTCTCAAAGAATCTATGAACCGCCTCGACATTACTAATCTGTAAACACGATTAAAAATACCAGAAAGCATAGATTAACAAATAAACAAATACATGCTCTTTTATATTTCAATTCCACGGTACTTTTTTCCAAAGAACCCCAGCCAAAAGCAAATAGGAACTGGTATTGGACTTGAATGGGTATGGTATGGAGTGGAATGTGTGAACTGGAGGTGGAATTGCATCGAGAGGTAAATAGTTGTGCAAAGAGGAAATGACTGCCATGTTGTTCAAGCGTTGGAGTTTAAAACAACAATTCCCTCCTCCAAAAATAAAAGCATTTCTAGGATTTGTTACTGAAATCAATGTTACTCGGGAATTACATATATACCCCTGACATAAGTTATGCAAGCATATAATTGCATTTGGGGAATAGAGATAGTAAAGCCTACTAGAGCTAGATGAGACCATACCTAGAAGTGCACTTATTGTGGGACAACTTTTGAATGCTAAAAGTGCTCTTATTATGGGACGGAGGGAGTATAGAGAATAATAAAGTACATTCCACTGGAGGAATACCCAACCTTAACACAGATCCAATAAATGTTTTGCAATTCCATTTAGTGTTTTGCTGTTATCAAAACTAAAAAGACTGTATTCGTGTAATCAAATGCACTTAGTCGTTGTCTTACATTTTGCAGGCATAGCGTGCATTGTGCAAGCATTGAAGCATTATTTAAGCATTGAAGCATTAAAAATCTATATTTGAGAAGTATGATAAACGGCAAAACAAGAAATGAGATTGCATAATATGAACAATATAAAGTGATAAGGTTGATAGATCAGCCAGAAACAACTTCATGGATAGTCTGACAGTAGTTCAAGGCTTGTTTATGGAGCTAACCTCTCCCAAGCGTTCACGTGCACCAAGGAGAAATCCATAAATAGCAGACAGTACAGTGTAGAATACATGAATGTCCAAAAGGTAAATCTGCATAAACGAATGCTTAATATAAGAAATATAATTTTCAAGTGTGATCAAGAGAAACTAGACAGAAGTCGACTCATTATTTTATAATGAGCTTATGTCAATTTTGTCTAGAGATATCTAATGTTAATTTTTCAACAGTCATAGTTTGTTTGCATATTGTGCCTGTGATTCTGATACATAAAAGGAGTTACGAGAGCTAGAACTAGAAGCAACAAAAGGATACTTACTGACAGCACTGGAGCCCATAAAGAAAGGATTGTAAGAGCATTATGATTATCTGCAAGCACAGATAGACACTTCTCAAAGTGCTAAAAGGAACAATTTCCAAATTAATGAAATTTTATAGTATCAGAGGGTGTGCACAGGGAAAAAAAATATATCATGTTGACATTTGTGGAAAAAAAGTAATGTATCCATACTCTTTGAGACAAAGTCATGCCAAGCATACTGCAGGCCTCTGAAATCAATTATAGTTCTTGTTGGTTTTACAAGAGGTTTTATCTGCATGATAAAGGCCATATATTAGGGTCCAAAGGTCAATGACTATGAAATGTTGAAAATTAAAAACAAAGCTTTCCTGGAGAAAATAGGTGAATGAAAACTTTGCACCAAGAATTGCAATCCAGAAAGTGGCATATCTGCACAGTAAATACAGTAAATAATTATGAACTTCCAGTTTGTGAGCTGGATCACAGAATTATGTTTCAAATTTCTACAGTTACTTGATATAGTCAAGGGGACTCTCATGCATGCCTCTTCCAACATAATTATTCTCCTTCAACAAAAATAAAATGTCAGATATTTTTTGCAGAAGACATCACATAATAAAATTTCAAAAGATAAGAAGTCAGAATGTACTAAAGAAGTACAAGACCTGATGCATCCACTTAACAAGGCGTACAGCAGACCAGCGATAGCAAGCCTCAGCCAAACCATGGCAACAAGGGACACTCATAAGTAGGCTGATAATTATCTTGGTGCCCACATATGCACTGATTACAAAAACATATATCTTGAATGTTGCTGACTCTGTGCCATCTTGAAGTGCCTTGCTAGAAAATGATCAGACTATTAGAATTTCATCGATCAATTCTCCAGGACAAAAGGTTCCCCTATAAAGAAATATCAAGTGCTGATTTGGAGTTGGGACCAGATAATTTCACGTCGTGATTAAGTTGAGCGCCAACTAGAAGTATTCTATGACCACAGGTAAACTTAAACTCATCAGTTTTACAGCTTTTGAAAAATCAAATTCATCATCAAATTCTAACCACTTAGCACTTCGACTTCATTACTGGTATTATTACTAGTGAATATTTGGAAATATGACTGAAAACTGTAAATAACACATAGCATGTGCCAAGTATCAGAATTGACCATATTTCAACCAAGCCAGTAAACAATCATAATGGATAAGACAGACAACTTCAGAATTCTTAACTTTTGAATGACATTACAAAGTGTTACGGTGTTACCCAAAGGATTGAAATATTTTATGGTTTCCAAAAATCATCCCAAACCATGTAAAAAGAGCAAATGTGGTATTTGTTGCCCCTTCGTGTTTCAAGGCCTCCGCATGTGTCATTACAATATGATAAATGACCTTCAAGTCTTTCATTTAAGTGAACTCTTTTTAATTTATAGGGTAAGAAAGAAATTTCAGATACCACAAATGGATTTAAAAACATACATATATAGGTAGCCAACCACAACTGAAGCTACGGTAAACAAGCAGAATCTCCATGCCACTCTGGTGATTGCAGATCCACGAGACGTTGAATAGGCACCATACATCATTAGAATATCCAATAGACCTTGCAGTAACAAAAGAAATTAGCCACCAGGACAATTTACACAAATCATCATATTAGAGTAGGGAAAAGATCTGAGCTCACTCTCAATAAATTTCATTACAACATAAGTAGGACCGAGACTAAGTAGTTGCAATATGGTCTTCCTGTCAAAACTACCATCATTGAAAGCAATGATAGTTAGTCCCTCAAGTCAACACAAATAGAACCACACATAGGTTACACAAAACCAAATATATGAAAACATTAAAGAAGGCAATATAAAGCACCTAATGATACATCATACAAAAATTAAAAGACAATTCATTCTCATGGCCATATAAGGACAAAAGAAGTCAACACATCTGCAGGTAAACATCAATTTCAAGAAGTTTATGGTAATTTTTCACTATGGGTTGTAACATACAAAGTCAAACCTATACATAGATGGAAACATGCTCGCTCATAGCGTATACAATCATGAAACATAAATAAATGATTGATAAATACTTTTGTGCCAAGAAACAAACCAACAACAATGTCCAGCTAAATTCTCTCCTACCCATGCAAAAGGTCCCAAAATACAAGCCATTATTTGTTTTAAGTAATAAAACCACCCACAAGTTAAGGTCTTTATTAATAAATCAACTCCATGCAAGAAAGTATGCATCAGTCTAACACCAATTTGTTTTAAGTATTGGAAAAGCCGCCCAGGACCAGTCTATTATTGAATACGCAGTGTAGCAGTGATGGAAGACATTATAGTGTGCCACGCCCAAGGGAATTAGAGGGGTGCATTGCTACTAACTTCATACAAGGGAGTTAAAAACAGTGTCATGCGAAAACATATATTTGGAGAAAACTTGTGTGTTTTTAGAGAAGAAGGGGGTGGCCAAAAAACTTAATTGTGTTAGTGTTCATCTAGCAACTCAACACATGGAATAAAACCAATCTAAGAATTCCTTAAACCAGTGGGTACTCAAACCCAAACAAAATAAGGAATAATGGTATCATGACTAGAATTTGCATTCACCTGAAACATCATGATAAGGAACATCCAAAGGCGATGAAAGCTGTGGTAAAGATGAAGAAAAGTCCTATGCTCCACAAAAGATGTCTTTCCGTAGTGATGATTCCTACCTAGCAAGCCCTGGAAAATCAAATGCACATCTTGTAAGCAAAACAGGCAAACAATTCACAAGAAAGAGAATCATTTTTGTAAGCCTAAGCTTGGTTAAAGTGAAAATGGGCCTTATCTCATTGTTGCAACATAGTATTATGGTCAAGAAGCACAAAATGTATTACTTAAAATATACAAATACTGATTTGGTTAAGATACTGAATGATCAAAATAATTGTGATTATGATTAATTAATATAAAAAACAACCTTATCCTTCCTACTGGGCTTCGAGAAAAATGGGTCGCTCAGCTTCCAAGGCCATCCTAGGTTAAAGCACTTATGAGACCTAGAATAAACCATCAAAAGATTGTGAGAGATATAAACAATTCGACAAACAAAAGTAACCTGATCGATTTGCTTACCAGAAAAACTCATTGAAATCATCATAATTTCTCCATTCAGAATGTGGTGCACGCCTTTTTTATTATTGGCTGCTTCCTGCAGCAGAAGCAACACATTCAGAAAACCATTTAGGACAAAAAAAAAACAAGTGATATTAGTTCACCAGCAGGCACACTTACTGCAGCAATAATTTCATACAAAGGATAAATGACATTGTCAAGAAACCGAGACACGACACCACCAGAACTACAGCTTTCAGCTGGCTCTGCAGTTTGTTTTCGCAGAATCTCCCCTAATTCCCTTGCTAGCTGCAAAATTGAAACAGAGAACAAATATTAACATTAAGAGTAGCAGCCAGCACATGTTGAAATCCAACACAGCCATTGGCATCCGACAAAGCAAACTTCAAAAACTTGGGATTTGGGTTCATCATTTTGATTGCATACTGTGAACATGGAGTAACCATGATGGAATAGCTCTTTCATATTGTATTTGGGTTTGAAGCATAGCGCCCGCTAACTAGTTCCTCCCTCTCACATAGAACAATCTCCTACAATTCTCACATAGCATCGAGGCTGCTCCCATCCCAGGAAGGTTAGTCATTTCACGTGTGAGTGAGTGTGTGACAAACACTTAACACCAGGACACAACTTGACAGTGCAAAAAAAAAATTCCCTATCATGCAGGGGAATTGTGTATCATTATTTAAGAAGAAAAGGGGTAAGGACCCTGCAAAAGCACACAAACCCACACAGCAAAAACAGTTTCAAACTTATGTGTCCGTTACACTGAGGCATGAGCTTATCTAGCCACAGAGACATGAGAAAGGGACATATGCCATACTGGTGTAGTGGTGTGTGTCACTGAAAAAAAGAACAGCTCATCGAACCCAGTCACTGTTAATAAAGGAAAATCATGCAGCGTGAAAGAACATAATAGGTAACTTATATTCGAATCATAGACTTACATGATGAAATATGTAGCATAAGCCCTCTGGAATAAATCGCACATTGGCAGCTTCTCCCCACATCAAGTAGTACAAACACACATATAGCAACTTCTTTTCCTTTGTCAATGAATCAGTGCTAAAAGAAAACCATGCAATATCTTAAACCCAAGTGAGACATTGATACGGATTCAGTAGATAAGAGCAAAGTATTTTAAAAAAAACATACTTATCCCAGACAGGACGAATGGGCAGATAGTTGCACCATTTGATATAGTTATCAAGAGCTTTAGAAAACACAGCATGCACAGCACCCTCATCAATTTTCTGTACAGAAACAAAAAATAATGGTAAAGATACAAGTGTGAACAACTTCAAGCAATACAGAGAAAAATATCTTGGGGCAGAACCTGGTAACTGATCACTTTAAACTATTGCTATTTTCTAAAAATAAAAAGATAAATCTCTGAAATTGAATGGTAGGTACTGTAGCAGCATTGATGCTAAAGCAAAAGAAATTAGTGGGTACTTAGTATGTTTTTTTAGAGTGTAGAATACTATGTTGCAGTGGGCAAACACTTGACGATCATGTTATACTTTTTACTATGAGCATCCTTTCTATATCTAGAGGATCAGCAAATCTGATCACAGAGAGCCACTAACTGAACTTTTAGGCATATTACAAACATAAAGAAAGGGACCATAACTCAAGAAAAAAGAATACCAGAAAAATGCTAAATTATTGCTAAGATGGCAAGCTATTGTTGTTATTTTTTTAAAAAAAAATAGCACTAATCATGTCCAAAATTATGATAAACAAACATATACCGGTTCGTTCCCTGATAGTTTTCCCACACGAGATTGTTCATTTGCCAATAGGTGAATGATATGCTCCCTTTGGTTTTTCACATTATCCTCCTGCAACAATGAAGAAGAGTTATGGCTTATTTCCACAAAGCCGATGAGGCTTCAAAATATTGTCAGATAAAGATAGCATAGCAAAGTTATAACTGCACAAGGATATATATTTACAAAATTTGAAACAGAGCATGAATAATGATGTATGAATGCCATGCAATGGCATTGCTTTCCTTCTGACTCCATCCGTTGATCAATTACCAAAGATGCCCGTAAGAATGCACTCAAATTCACAATAAATTACATGTCATCTAGAACAAAGGATTACCGTATTGACATGATGGATTTCATTTTTCAACAAAATTCATGATGCATATAAAATTTCTATTCATATTGTTTTACCACTATTAGGGCTCCCTCCTCTACTGTTCAACTTAATGAATCTGGATTATTAGCATGTCTATGATCACCCAAAAGGACTCAAGCTAGGTAACTGGTTGATGCCTGCCTACAGTTAAAAGATCAACCATACATTAATTATACAATTAAAAGTTCAGAGACCATATTTCACATCATTTGTTACACCTACTTTCGTAGTAAACCTTAGAAGCATGACACAGATCATACAGTCAAGGTTAGAAAGCAAATTAGAAACAATAAGGAATTGGACAAGCTGCACTTTCTTAATATAGTTTGTGTGTAAGCCGTGACGATAATATCTGTTTTGCACTTTGCAACAAGACTTAAAAACATAGTAGCAAATATACGGATTTACTCATGAAAAAATCCGATCATATAATTGGCCACAAAGATCAGAAAATCTATTCAGACTTTTTATCACTTGGGTTGGCAACTAACATTTCTCATCTATTAGCGTAGCAGTATTACAAAATGTGCCTGTTTTACTGTAATACGATTACAGTAGTTATCAGCCTGGAACAAGCATATGATGATTGATATGAAATATGCACCTTATAAACACTAACCTGAAAACCAAATACACATTGTAAAAGATCCAGGATATCCGAATTCCTAGCATCAGGGACTGAAAAGGTACCAGGAAGCCTGGGCAGATCCCTATGGTACTGCAGTGTTGATATTGCTGCCCTCACCTGAATTGAAACAATACATATGTATATAACCACCTCCAAATCCAGCAATTGGCAATACAAAAAAAAATTTTGAACTATTACCTCCGAAAATTCACAATTGCATTAGTGGTAGAGGTCAAGGAATCTAGAGGAATAATATTATATGGAACAACATCCTCCGTCCTTGCTGCATCCTTTTGCATGACCTTTTTCATCTGACAAAAACAGAATAAATAAATTAATAAATAGATTGGTCACAAAAGGTGAGACCCCATACTGGTCATGATTATATTCAAAGGGTTGAATTTGAAGGAACATAAGTTTATAACCAGAAGATATCAAACAGCCACTTAGATTTTGTATGCAACTTAATGGTGCGATTTGTCACAAGAATATCGTTGGCATAATATTAAAAGATAGATAATTAAAAAGCATGCCAACAATCTACATCCTCTGCACTGAGCACACTATTCTAGAGAGGAAATGTAGCGGCAAGGTGAGAAATAAAACTACAGTGCCCTTCTCTACTTTTCAGCATCTCAAAGATACAAGTGCATATTATGATTCAGGCACATTAAGATTTAAGGTAGCTTCAACGACAATCTGCTATCACTCTTTTACATGCCAATCTAGATGCTTGACTTGATACTTGACTCATAGCAAATCAAGACTGCACGCATGCAGACAAAAATTATAATATGGTTTCTGTAAGCAGCATATCCTTAACTTAATACTTGTGTTTCAGGCACATGCACATATAGCTTGTCAAACCCATCATGCTGTTATTTTTGTATGAAAGAGAGCTCAATGCATATGGAGATCAGAACAATGGGGCGTTCATCATGCTGTTATTTTTGTATGAAAGAGAGCTCAATGCATATGGAGATCAGAACAATGGGGCGTGTGTTTGGTAAATTTCAGTGTAACCAGAAGATCATTTTCTGAGCAAGTCTTTGGTGATATCTGCATACATACACATAGAAGCTCTTGACAGAATTCTTGGAGTATTTAGCAAATTTTGGAAGGTTTGTCTCGCTTTCTTATGGCTAGTAGAGAAAACTATTGTAGACAGTGAGCGTATCAGATGCTACCAACCGCAGGTTACAGTGCTACGTGTTACCAATCAGTCAATCACAGTAGCATCTAGACACGTGTATGAAATATTATCATTAAAATATCAACAGATAAAGGATACAATTATCTTGCGAATGCAAAATTTGACACAGAACAAAAAAGAAAAATCAGAACATCAATAGGTGCAGGTTGCAGATCAGAAATGAACAATTGCACCCACAACTGTCCATGTGCTGATTCTCTTTTCGATAACTGCTCAACACAATATCCATAGATATGACCAAGAAGCTGCATTTCTTTCCCAATTTTCTCATTTTTTGAAATCAAGTACAAAGAACTAAATATCTAAGGATAAGAATTCAAACCTCTTCAGATATCAAATTTTTTGCATCCTCCGGTGATATTTCCTTTGTCATATCCTCTATTACTGACCATAGGACCTTCAAAGTCGCAAGTACTTTTTTGCGCTTCCTGGTTTTCCGTTCCAGCCTGTTCAGAAAAAGTGCAGACAGGGAACATCATCCGGTGACACAAATTTAAATGTTACGCTTAACATGGCACAAGAGGTAATTAAGTACTAGGATTTTGTAAGTTTTTTACAGAAATCAAATGCAGAGTGTGTCCATTAAACTGCAGAGAGGAACTTACTCTCCAAGGTTACCGCTGAACACAGCTGATTCCCTCAGCTTCATTTCATCTTCAATCAACTCATCCACTTTATGCTTTTCTCTATAAAGCTTGTAAAATTCTTGCAGTGTAGCAATATCCTGACTTCTGTCAATGGCAACACCTTCCCTCTTCGCTAATTTTTGCTAAATTCATAAACCAACAAGTACTGTTAACAAAAATATACCTAAGTTCTGAAGGTCTAATTTAGAATAATATGTCATCTATGGTGCAAATTGTTATAGTGTGGTACTGTGGTGTGACTGGGATGTGGGATGACCCCCAAGGCGTTATATGATACCACATAAAGGACTTCAAGGCTCAAACGAAATAGAGGCAATCACAATGGAATGTAAACAATCTACTAAAAGGACATATTATCAGATTGCTAAATAGTCCCTATGTTCATAAGCATCCCTCATTTTAAATCATGCAGCAGAACATTTATCATTGTTACCGGTAACAGGTAAAACATCTAGAATGGCCTTATAAAAATAACAGTAAAAGATTCACATACAAAAAAGAGGCATGGATTCATGGTGATAGATTTCTATGGTCTTTACCAACAAAATATGAAAATTGGAGGTTTTTTCTCCAATACTGTAGAAGTTCAAAAAGGGACATCTTAAAGTATGAAATCACAAAGATGCGTAAGTGAAAAGGACATACCCTGATCACTGACATTAAACCAGTTTTGAACTGCAATACTCCTCTCCCTTCGCTGTTGGGATCCAAACTCTGGGCTAGTGTGTAAGCATGCTCACAAACTGCATGAAGTACAAACATAAACATTACCAGATTAAACCAAGTTGCGCATTGCCTGTTTCAATTGTAAAATATTCCATTTGAAAACCGAACTGTATTTAAGTGTTGGCTTTTGTCATCAGTTCGTCACCATACATTAACATTACCAAGGACCCCACAAGCTAGTTGAAGAGCAAAGTGGCAATCAGCAAACGGTATGAGTCTGGCTAAGCGGCATAAAACAACATTTTTCCTACTTTATTAGACAGGTCGAAATAAAACAACAGAATTGGTGTAATGTGAAATATAACTTAGTTGCAGAAATCTGATCGAGATTATTTAATCATTACCCTTTGATTTGGTGGAAGTTTGATTTTCTGTAGTGGGGTACCACAGTACTGTTCAACGGATGAACTAAGCAGAATATGGAAACTGTAACGACGTCCAAAAGTATAATCAATAATACAGGGATCTAAATTCAGAGAACTACTGATGCATTGAACTAAATTACCTGCTAGATACATAATGTCAACAAGGTGCCAAGGTCCAACTAAGCTAAAAAACTAAAACTAGCCTGGCCATGAGTCTAAAACAGTGGCAGCTAATTATGGAGAGAGAATATGCTAGCAGGCAACATGAGAAATGTAGGCAAACAAAAGACCAGTGTCATCACAGGCACCAAATGCATGAATAAGCTGGAGGGAAAATTACTCTAGAAGAGAGCAAACCACGCACAGTCCCAGACGGCTCATAGATTATATGAAAATCATAAAATTCTAGTCACTAATAGACAATGTTGGCTTAATCAAACTATCGGCGAACTTGAATAACGTGGCACAAGTGACCAGGTTTGAAGTGAATCATAATTGTCAGAGAGTTCTGCCAAAAACTAGAGAACTAGCATAACGAAGCAGTCTAACCGCTACTAGCACAAGGGAGGGGCAGCTAGCTGGCAACAAGCATAAGCGATAACCAGAACCGTAGCAACGCAATTCAAAACCCAGACTCCAGTGCCACTGCTACAGGCACGCGCTGTTCCCGAGCACCGCGGAACAGAAATGGTAGCGAGACTTACGGATCCTGGCGACGGCAGGGTCTTCATCCTGGATCTCGTCGGCGGCGCGGAGCACCTCCTCGATGTGCACGTTGTTGCCGAGCGACGACGGCACGTTCCCGGCGATGCCGGTGACCGGCTGCCCGTAGGCGCCGACGAGCCGCTCACCGCGCAGCGCCGCGCGCACCAGCCGCTCCCAGTTGGCCTCCGCCCTCGCCATCGGCGGAAGCCACTCGGATCTAGCTAGACGAAACCCAGCAGTCTAGCCTATCGTGCGCTCAGAGGCGTCTTGTCATGGGCCCCGCGCACCTCCAAGCGTCTGCGATCGACTGGCGACGGGGATCGGCGCTGGGGTTTCGAACGCCGCGGGCGCGCGGAGTAGTGGCGTTCGAGCAGTGTGGGCTAGTGGGGAGAAGGCAGCGGAAGCGGAAGGCCGGAGAGGAGGCGAGCAAAATCTCAGAACTAGACTGAGATCTAGGCGGCGCGGGCGTGTCGAGCAAACTGCGCGTCGAAAGGCGCCACTTGCCGGAGCCGGACCAACGAGCCCACCACTGCACTCTGCGTTGCGGACGACGAGTCCTAACGGGGAAAGTGGAGTCAAAAACCGCACAAAAACACTTTCATCTCCAGTTTTGGTTTTGGCAAGTCAAGCGCGTGATGACAGTTTAATGGTAATAGATCTAGTACTCCACATGTATGGCAGTCGGTGCTCGGTGGTTTCGTGAGTAGTGTACCGAGCACGTCACGACGATTGCCGACGCGACCAAAGGAACGCGTTTTTTTTTCCTTCCTTTCGTGTTTGTGTTTGAAACGAAGGAGAGTAACGCGGTTTTGAGCCAGCAAACACCATGGAAACGCTGAGAAAAATATACGACGGATGAGGAGAAGGAGATAAGTCTAAGTAGGGTTTTTTTTTTTTTTTTGAGCGAGAGTCCAAGTAGGCTGGGAGCCGAGGTCGTCGAACGAGTCTTTTGGGCCGATGTTTCTGAAACGAGTAGATATAAAGGCCGGGTGTTAGAGACTCAAGGCCCAAGAACCACTGGGCCATAACTTGACCCAATTATACATGGACATACCCACACCGTTCCGCGATTAAGTGCCAAATTAAACTTGGTCTAGGTCAAGGACTATGACAAGGAGTGGTCTCTGAGAAGGGCAGCTCAGTCAGCCATTGATTTGACATATACTCCAATGGAATCTGAGAGGAGCAGAGCACTACGAGGGAGTAGGGAGTACTAGCAATAACCTTTTAATCCACTCACCGAGTCAGCAATGGTCGCTTTTCAATTACTGCTGCAGCTCCAAGACGTCCGGTAGAGGAGCGACGACGCCGAAGACGGTGATTTTCATGGCCGGCCGGTAGAGGAGAGACGATGGCACACTGGTTTCCCAAAACTTTGCGTTCGAACTTCGAACTGATCCATCCACTGACCTGCAAAATCTTTGATGACGCGCAGATCTTAGGTCGCCATCGTCAAATCAAAGCTAAAAAATGCTAACAACACGAACCAAGCAGAAGCAGAAACAATCGCACCGGCCTACTAGCTCACCATCTTTGCCTGGCTAGTTGCCGTTCTCGGTTCTCCTACTTATGTACTCCAACGCACCAGTATTTCTATTGGTGGTACTGCAACGACGAAAGCCGCGCGCGTAGTAGCACGTACGTAGGAGCATTGCGGAGTTTATTTTATCACAATATTACCACTTGAAGAAAACGTGTGACATCACTCCGTATCTTTCTTGGTACCAGACGACCGAACGGGCACAACGTTTGGTGAAGGCGACGTCGTCTTCCTTGGCCGGGCATCTTCCCCTGCCCTATCCCAATCGCGGTGGCCCCGGAAGCGGAAGCTGCCGAGCCCGAGCGCATGGTGGAGTTTTTGAGGGGAGACAAGCGGGAGCCGGCGCGCTGCTGCGCCATCGCCATGCATGCTAGCTTGACGACAATGGCGTCTTTCTTTCGGACACAAAGTACTGACTGATGTTTGTCATCGTGGGAGAGAGCTTTATCGGTCCTCAAAAACTGAACAAAATTCTCACAACTTTTCAGGCGACGAAAGGCACGGCAGCCGCGTGGATAAGCGCATCCATCGCTTCGTCATCATCGGCCCCTCGCCTTTTACGTGGTTTTCACTTTTTCACCGTACGTACGTAGTAGTACGTGAACTCATGCTCTCATGGACCATGGCATGTTACCTGCAGCTCACAGTTACAGTAGCGCATGCTTTCGGGAAAAAAAAAATCATTTCCGCTCTGTATGTTACCAGATACCAGGAGTAGAAGTTGTACACTTGTATACTTGCGTTTTCCGACGGCACTCCATCCCCTACCTAGTTACCTACTACTATACGGCAGTACGTCGGTACATATATGTACCTACCTACGCAGTAGCTTGTAGCCTACATGCCGTGCACGGTAACAAGATTCTTGTGCAATAATTGACACGGGCGCGTTGCCGCCGCTTCCCCTTCAACTTCAAACCTTCTTTCTATCTTCTGCGAGCGAGAGCATGGGTGGCTGGGTGCATTGCACTCGCTTCGCATCCATTGTCCAGAGCAGTGCAAATGCAAGGAAAAAGGATAGGCAGCTAGGCCGGTCGGTCACCGGTGGCTGCGTTGGCATTTGGATATGGCAGCTGGGCAGGTTGCCATTCGGCCATGCCCACACTCGAATCGGAACCGAGGCTGTTCAAATGGGATGGCTCGTAGTCGTTCTTTATTATCGCGCGAGGTCTCTATCTGACGGCTGTTCCAGGACAGAGGATGGGCAAGGGACGGGCCGGGCCGGTGTACAAGTTGAGCAATGACCCGACGCGCGCGCATTGCCGCTCTCGTGCAAGCGACAATAATCTCGCTCGTGCACACACGAGAACGAGATAGACAAACGAATGCCTGCCTGACAATGCCGATGCCGAGCGAGCGCCCCTGGACTTCGGGGCAACCGGGCAGGAGATGACCCGGGCGGCGGGTGCGTACGTGGCTGTGATCGCCAGCACTGCACCGCACCCGGTCCAGGGCGCCGCTAGCTAATACTAGCTCACGAGTCACGAGTCACGAAGCTCGGCTGCCTGTCGCGCCGAACTCGTCGACGGACCACGCACACATTCGGGTGCATCCGTGGATCCCGTGGGAGGCATTGCCACCGGACCGCCGGCGCGGCAAGCTGGGAGGAGCTGTGCGATGATTGACGGTCAGCTTTGGTCTTGTGCTCCGGCGAATGATTTGGTGCGAATAATGGCGGCGGATACCGGGTGGGTGTCGGGTCGTCGTCACGGCGGCAATCGGCGGGGTTGCATGCATGCACGCATGGATTATATTGCTTGGCAATCATGGAACCGGAAGCAGCGATAGCGAGTTTGCAAGCTGTGGCGACAGGGATGTCGCTTTGGTTGGGCGCGTACGTACGTGGCCTGGGTTTCATCTGAATTCTGAGGCCGATACATCCTGCCTCAGATTGACCGATCGATCCATTCGAGCTAGTTGGACTTGTCTTCTCTGCTCCCACTCAGTCCTCCCACTCTGCATGTCATGCATCGCCATATATCTTGGACGTGTACCATACCATTTGGATTGTTCCTACGCTAGAAGCGGTAGCATGCTTTGGTCTTTGCTCCAACACATAGCTAGCTTTAGGTTAGGTTAGGCAGACGTGTACCATACCATTTGGATTTGGATGGCTTGCATGATGAATCGTCAATCATCAAACCTGCAGCGCGATGATGGATGTAATGTATGTAACCATTTCATTTAGGTACCTGTCGGGCAGGAATTCGGCCGGAGGTGCTCATCCGTGGAGGCGGAAAGGCCCGCCGGCATGGCCCTTGGATGATCCCAATCAAAACCTGCAACCGATGCTCTGCTCGAACTCGAAGCCCCCACAGCGGCCACGAAAGGAACGCCCGAAGCGGCGGACGGGTCATAAGTGCATGCCCTAACGCTGACGGCAACGCATGTTTGGAGACGTCGCCATCTCAAATTATTAGCAGGTCTAGTATAAATATAATATGATATGATGATGGTCCAGTTTATTACAAATTATTAGCAGGTCAAGTATAATATGATGCTCCAGTTTATCCACCTGTGTCTCGACATTCAGATAAGATTAATTTCTAGGCTTTAGATTACGCCGACCGGATCGCTGAAAACGACGTGCGTTCGAACTCCTGCAATTGCGTGCGCAAAAGGCATGCCCGGTGTCTCGTCGTGTCATCATCACTCATCGTGTGCAGCTGTGATCTCAGATGGATACTACTGTAGGGGGCCGGACGGGACGAGCGACGAGTCGTCAGGGATTCAGAGGTCAGACGAGGCGGCTGGCTGGTCAGGTCAGGCAGGCAGCACGAGCCAGCGACGGCAGCGGCAGCCTGCGCGCACGACTGCATCAAGCGTGGGAATTGAAGCTGCCAGAAGAGCATGGGCCATGGCTGTGGCCTGCGGCAAGCGCACCGCTGGTTGTACCGCGACGCCACGCCGGTAGTACCTGCGCACGTGCTGGTTGTACCGCGGATCGCGCAGGTGGTTGGCTGGTTTTTTGAGCCGCGATATCGCCCTGCCTGCCTGCTGCCTTGCGTGCCGCGGGCAAGTTAACCATCGCCGCTTAAAATAATCGCGGACGGAACCCGGCGGACGACGGTTCTTATCCTAGGTCGGTGCGTCGAGTACAGTGGGGCACTGGGGGCGGACGCTTCTGCCCGGCCGGCGGAACCAGCGGCGCGGGAGTGCGTGCTGTGCGTGCCGCTGTCCTCTCCTGCTGCTGCCACCGAGGCGGTTCGTGCGCTGGAAACCAAGACCACCGAACCAAACCGAGGTAATAGTGGGGCGGCCGGCCGGCCGCGCGCGACTGCCGGAAAAGAGGGGGGCGGGGCGCGGCCGCGGCCGCGGCGAGCGTTTCTCCCGGAAGAAAAGGAACCCCGCGCACTACCGCATGCGCGTACGCGTTGTTTGCGTTACTATACATGGAGATGGTGCGCGCCGCGCGTTGTACGTGGACTGAGCAGATACGTGCTCGGCGTTCGTGCTTCTAGCGATAGTTAGTGTGCATGTAATCATGCAAATGGTTTGGTGGATGAGCCAAAAGTGTTGTCGATGTATCATTGCCGCGGCTTCCATCGTCAGACAGCGGAACTGAAGCACAGGAAAACCAAGAACGGTGCTGCTGATTATCCTAGGCCAGGGAGGGAGGGGATTATATTAAGTACTCCTACTCGACGAGATTGTGGTGCTTGCCAGCCCGTAAGCAAGAGCATAATCTATCCGGTGCGTGCGTCCCGAAAAACGTTTCTTTCCTCCTGCAGTCTGCAGAGGACGCATCGGAATTCTCGTTTCCACGTCAAGATGTTGGAGGAGTACTCAACAAGGCAGGCGGCAGGCAGGCCCCCTCACCCTCTTCGAACAATCCTCACCCTCTTCGAACAATATGGTTGGAGTGGAGTACTAGCGTCTGAAAACACACACACACACACATATACAATAATAGTTCTTTTAATCAATTATTAAATTATATCTACAACTTGATCTAATTATTTTATATATAAAAATGTATAAAAATAGTATATGGCAGCAACTAGTAGATAGATATTTAAAGAAAATTTTAGTAATATTTTGATTTGGTACATACTCCCTCCATTTCTTTATTGTTGTCGTTCTAGGACCTGTAGACTTGAAGACACACCCTTCGGCCAAATGCATGCAGGATACGTTGAAATTCAAACGCCGCGACTACCTTTCTGAGATGGAGGGAGTATGTAGACTTGACTGGCTGCTATGTTAAATCGTGTACTTTTTTATTTGGATGGAGCGGCGAGTAAAACATAGTAGGAGTACGAAAGCAGAGTCTCAGGCTCCATGACCGATAAATATCTATCCTAGCTTGACAATGGTTCTTAATCTAATTTTTCTATTCCTACATCTATCCTTAATCTAATCATACTACATCTAGAGCCTGAGGCCCCCCCAGTACTTGCATCTCTTGATTAACTTTAAAGAAAAGCACTCTCCCATCTCTATCATTCCCCCGACGCAAAGCGACAAGCGATTCCGGCGAAACGTTTTCGAACGCTGCTAGTCGTGGGCTTGAGACATGTGTCTGTGGACGCACCTCACACACACATAACCAAAAGCCGCCGCGGCGCGGGGTCAAAGAATGATTGACCCCTGCCTGCCCTGCCCTGCGCTACCACCATCTCCTCTGGCACAAACACTAGTCCTGCGACCATGGATTTGCCCCACCGACCCATCATTAGAGCTGTCGCCGACAGGTGGGCCCCGGTACCGAAAGCGACCGCACCGATCGCCATCACTCCCCGCTTTCCTCCACGGAGGCCACGCCACCACACCAACGGCGAATGCATGGAACAGCGGAGACGAGGGCCATGCGCAGCGTCACAGTGTGGCGCAAGCACTGAAAAGACGACGCTACCGTCCGGGGCGCCGTCCAGCTCACGCGCGGCGCAAGAGTGGCGAGGCGAGCAGCGGTCAGCGATCCACGGGTGGGCAAGGACGACGCGGGTTGGAATGATGCCGCCTGCCCGCCGCTCAAATGCCGTTGGCTCTGGCTAAGCGCTCTCAGTGCCCGTGGCCGTATGTGGGCGTGGCGCCTTCTGTTGCAAGCACCACCCTGCCTGCCTTTGCCTGCGACCGGATAGCATTCTGTCAAACGACGTTTAGTGATGATTTTGATCACACGCACAGCATCAGCGTGACGGGAGTTTTACCCTACCCTGCCTCCGCCGTAACTGATGGAGTTACTCCACACATTACGCTGAGTGTTGTGTTGCTTCAGGGATAGAGGAGTAATGGCGTAGTACTACACAGTACGTGAGGCAACAGCTCAAAAGAGAGCGAGCGTGACAAATGAATGGAGGAGCGTCAAGCCAAGGCACGGCCACGCCAAATCCATGGACGGACCTCACCTCGCCGGACTGGAAAGCAGCCAGCCCCAGAGTTCTAGACGAAGGGCCGGGCAAGCAGCACCGATTGTCACGTCGTTTTCTGATCCAACGGTCACCGTGGTGACTACCGCCTCCGGAGTCGGAGGCCGGGGCAGGGGAAGGGCCGGGAAACAGTAACGCCTGTGCCGTCACCAAATCAAATTCAAAATCAGTCCAGTCCTCTTCCTCTCCTCCTCTTCGATTCTGCTCTCCAGCTCACCGCCAGCGCTCTGCGCGCTCTGCTCTGCCCATCACTCCTCTCCCCCCCCCACCCACTGCCGCTGCCTGCCTGCCGTGCCACCCTACATAAACCCCCGGCATCCCCCCCTCGTTGTTGCCACGCCACCACTTCACTCACCTTCAAATCGATTCGGCGCTAGCGAGCGCCGAGCAGCAACGCCAAGGCGGCAGCAGCATCCAGCAGCCGCTACCTCCCTTTGTCTGCTTGTCTTCCTCCTCCGGTCCGGTCCACTCCTGCTTGCTAGAGTAGAGTGCCTGCTAGCGTAGCGTCATGAGGACCCAAAGAAGCCTCCTTCCCTCCTCCTCCTGCTTTCCGCCGCCGCGCTGCTGGCTGTTGCCGACGCGCAGGAGCGCAAAAACTACGTGGTTCATCTCGAGCCGAGGGATGACGACGGCGGCGTTTCGCTGGAGGAGTGGCACCGGTCCTTCTTGCCGGAGGTAACGCTGGACTCGGCGTCGGATGACGGCCCGAGGATCATCCACTCGTACAGCCACGTGCTGACGGGGTTCGCCGCCCGCCTCACCGACGCCGAGGCGGAGACGCTGAGGAGCAAGGAGGGGTGCCTCAGGCTGTATCCGGAGGAGTTCCTGCCGCTGGCCACCACCCACTCGCCGGGCTTCCTCGGCCTCCACATGGGCAAGGACGGCTTCTGGAGCCGCTCCGGGTTCGGCCGCGGCGTCGTCATTGGGCTCCTCGACACCGGCATCCTGCCCAGCCACCCGTCATTCAACGACGCCGGGCTGCCGCCGCCGCCCAAGAAGTGGAAGGGCGCCTGCCAGTTCCGGTCGATCGCCGGCGGCGGGTGCAGCAACAAGGTCATCGGCGCGCGCGCGTTCGGGAGCGCGGCCATCAACGACACGGCGCCGCCCGTGGACGACGCGGGCCACGGCACGCACACGGCCAGCACGGCGGCGGGCAACTTCGTGCAGAACGCCGACGTGCGCGGCAACGCGCACGGCACGGCGTCCGGGATGGCGCCGCACGCGCACCTGGCCATCTACAAGGTGTGCACGCGGAGCCGCTGCTCCATCATGGACATCGTCGCCGGGCTGGACGCCGCCGTCAAGGACGGCGTCGACGTGCTGTCCTTCTCCATCAGCGCCACGGACGACGGCGCGCCGTTCAACTACGACCTCATCGCCATCGCCACGTTCAAGGCCATGGAGCACGGCATCTTCGTCAGCGCCGCGGCCGGCAACGACGGCCCCACCGCGGGATCCATCACCAACGGCGCGCCGTGGATGCTGACGGTCGCGGCGGGCACCATGGACCGCGCGATACGCACCACCGTGAGGCTGGGCAATGGGCAGGAGTTCGACGGCGAGTCGCTGTTCCAGCCCCGGAACAACACCGCGGGCCGGCCGCTGCCGCTCGTCTTCCCGGGCCGCAACGGCGACCCGGAGGCCCGCGACTGCAGCACGCTGGTGGAGGCCGAGGTGAGGGGCAAGGTGGTGCTGTGCGAGAGCCGCTCCATCGGCGAGCACGTGGAGCAGGGGCAGATGGTGTCCGCGTACGGCGGCGCCGGCATGATCCTGATGAACAAGGCCAAGGAGGGGTACACCACCTTCGCCGACGCGCACGTGCTGCCGGCGTCGCACGTGAGCTTCGCCGCGGGGTCGAAGATCGCGGCGTACGTCAAGTCTACAGCCAAGCCCACGGCGAGCATCACGTTCCGGGGCACGGTGATGGGGTCGTCCCCGGCGCCGTCCGTGGCCTTCTTCTCGTCGCGCGGGCCGAACAGGGCGAGCCCGGGCATCCTGAAGCCGGACATCACGGGGCCCGGCATGAACATCCTGGCGGCGTGGGCGCCCAGCGAGATGCACCCGGAGTTCGCGGACGACGTGAGCCTGACCTTCTTCATGGAGTCCGGGACGTCCATGTCGACGCCGCACCTGAGCGGCATCGCGGCCATCATCAAGAGCCTGCACCCGAGCTGGTCCCCCGCGGCGATCAAGTCGGCGATCATGACGTCGTCGAGCGCGGCGGACCACGCGGGCGTGGCGATCAAGGACGAGCAGTACCGGCGGGCGAGCTTCTACAGCATGGGCGCCGGGTACGTGAGCCCGTCCCGCGCCGTCGACCCGGGGCTGGTGTACGACCTCGGCGCCGGCGAGTACGTGGCGTACCTCTGCGGCCTGGGCCTCGGGGACGAGGGCGTGAAGGAGATAACGGGGCGCCGCATCGCCTGCGCCAAGCTCAAGGCCATCACCGAGGCGGAGCTCAACTATCCGTCGCTGGTGGTGAAGCTGCTGTCCCATCCGATCACCGTCCGCCGCACCGTGACCAACGTCGGGAAGGCCAACTCTGTGTACACGGCGGCGGTGGACATGCCCAAGGGCGTGTCCGTGGTGGTGCGGCCCCCGATGCTGCGGTTCACCAGGGTGAACGAGAAGCAGAGCTTCACCGTGACGGTGCGGTGGAACGGGCCGCCGGCCGTGGCCGGCGCCGAAGGGAACCTGAAGTGGGTGTCGAACGAGCACGTCGTCCGGAGCCCGATCGTGATACCGCCGGCCAAGGCCGTCGCGTAGGCCAATCAGCTCGACGGCCGGCATGACCGTGGTCGTGTCGTGTCTCCATGCAATGGAAGGAAGAAGGTCATGAGTATTCAGTAGCGGTAGGTAATGATGAGTGTGCCAGTGTACGTATGGCGAAGGAAGTAGGCGACTGTTGGTTGTATAGGCAGGCCGATCATCTGTGAAGCAGCAAGCTCAGCTGCAATGGCGTTCGTTGGTTCTGTATGTAAAAAATGGCGGCAATGAATAATTATTTAAGAAAATCCCCAAATGTGTCTCTGTCTGTTGTGTTCCATCTGCCAAAGTACCCCAAATCGCTTACCTATTGCTCCGTCTAGAATTTCCATGAACGGCTACTGTGCAGGACGGTTTGGGGTCCTCCATCCATCCTCGTGACCATGCTAGGATGCCAACGCACGCGTCTGGGTTGGCGATAGCAGAGTAGGCTTTTGATCTCGTTCAGTACCACGGCACTGTCTGTCTTTCCACTTGCACGTTCCACTCCCGCCCGCCCAACAGACACAAATCGAGCTCTCTCTGCTTGTTGCCTTGTTGAGCTCCAAAGAAGATGACGACGACGACGGCCGTTGCCTCGCTGGGCCGCTGCTGACTCGCCAATCGCCATTGCTGCAGGAAACGAACGTCACGGGAGTAATAGCGAGAGGGAGGTTGCAGAGGCGCTGGCGAGCTCGCGCCATTTACTCCAAGACGCGTCCGTCCCCGTCTTCATACGCATACTCCGTACGTACGAAAGGAAAGAGCCGCCATTACTCCCGGTTTCAAGTGCCTGACGAAGGCTCGTCCCCTTGGCTTTAAGGCGGCAGCATAAACACATCACCTTGCCTTTCCAGCCTGTAAAAATTCATTCACTTCCTGCGCCGCCCGATGCCAAGTTACTGCTATCTGTACGCGCAGGCAATTGTTGCCTTCTGATTTCTGAACCTGCCGCATACGGTACACGTACGAGAAGCTCGGGGACGAGGAGGATCAATCACAGCGGCTTTAGTTTAATCGCGGCGCAAAGCACGTTGACGACAGCACACGGGACGTTTTGGGCGTGCGTACTTGTGCTGTGCTCCTGTAGTTAACGACTGGACTGTTCAGGGTTTAATCTCTCTGCTCTCGCTACTCTACCACGCATGTGACAGTGTATTTAGTGGGTAATAGCAAGTAGGGACGCTAGCTGCGGTGGTGGGTGCTGCTACCGGGGGATGTGTAGTGTAGTGCTAGTACTGAGATCTAGCTTTTCCTCCCTTCATCACCGCTTCACCGGCTTGGGCCCCGTTTAGAGCCCCGAATTCGGGGATGAATTTTGTACGGATGTGACATGTAGCATGTTTCGTTTGTTAGTGGTAAATATTATCCTATTATGGAATAACACATCAAAAGAATCGTCCAAATGCATCTAAACTGTGTAATTATTTTAATTTTTTACATATTTCGGCCATACATTTCTTGCACAACGGATGTGAATAAATCTTCTTTTCGTAGTGAAATTTGGGAGGAATTTGGGGATCTAAACACACCTCGACCGTAAAGTTAGTTAACGCCATCATACCACGAGCAACATCCACATCAACCCAACGCGTTCAGGCATTAATCTTCATCGGCCATGCATTGCACATTGCAGGAATAAATAAATAAATAAGCTCAAGTCTCTGCAGCAGGGCCAAAGACACGCCTACACTGATCAACGATCACATAGTCTTCAGCTAGCTCCAAGGCAGGAAAGAGGATGAGATCAGTAAGAAAGCAGTGGACGGCCGGCAAGGGAAGCAAAGCTCTTCGCAATGGGCGATGCAGCAGCAAGAGTTCTTGCCTGTTATCTTTCTCATCTTACCCTGATGATGATGAAAACTAAAAGGGGCGCAGCATGCTGCATGCCCAGTGCCATGCCACTCTCTTGTGCCGCATTTCACTGTGGCATCCGGCGTGGCCGTGACTGTAGGCTACATGGCTGTTCCATGATCACGAGCCAAATCGAGAAAGGCGGGAAGGACAAGGTGAACAGGAGAAACAGATGAGGTTGGATACCAGTCGCGTTGTGCTCGCTGCGCTGATGAACCGGCGGATCTACGCGCACGCATGCCACAAATTTTTTTTTTCCTCCAATACGCAAAAGGTTTTTTCGAAAGGACGGCAAAAGCTTTGCCGCAATTTCTATTAGATGAAGAAAGAAAAAGACAAGTGTCAGCCCAGTTTTTTGACTGGAAACCGGACCAGAGAAACCATACAAATATAGAGGGTACCCTACTCCACCTGCACACCTAG
The DNA here is from genome assembly GCA_015847255.1 of Hyparrhenia diplandra. Lineage (NCBI taxonomy): Eukaryota > Viridiplantae > Streptophyta > Magnoliopsida > Poales > Poaceae > Hyparrhenia > Hyparrhenia diplandra. The sequence continues at coordinate 16,296 of JADLZK010001213.1, read as the reverse complement.
GTACCAAGTCAACTCAACTCACGCCACGAAAGCGCCTACTCAACTCACTACTTGGTCAGATTGGGACATCGACACAAACTCAACAAGACACGAGCAACCAATTTGCACCACTAAAAATCTCGGTCGGTGTCGGGGGACGAAAATAATCAGCCCATAGGGAAATAAGCCCATGAAGGCTAGCACGCCCCAAGGCCCAAAAAAGAAGGACTGATGGGAAGACGACGCCGGAGTTGACGACCTAAGGCGCATTTTGGGCCTAAAAGACGCCCAGGAGAATGAAGGCCGGCCCCAAGCCTGCCGACTCGCTAGAAAAGACTTAATGTACGGAAAACACCATTGGGTCCCCTTTAGAAGCCCAAGGCAGCCCGTCTACAAATACTCAGTTGGCAAGGCCCAACCTACTGAAATCACCCCAACAAGGTCAGGAGGGCCCAGGGTGAAGTCTCCAAAATGAAGAGAATAAGGACCAACGGAATCGTCATGAATAAGAAAGAAATCTGGGGAAGACAATCCCCCAATAGGCTTATTGAAGCCCATCCATATGCAAAGCCAAAATCCGCCCGCGTGCCACAACGCTAGCCCGTAATCAGCCCACTTTCACCACAACTTACTCTTGACCGAGGGGCGCCCTCGGGGACTAAGTTCCGTCTCGCCCGAGGACACAGGATCTCTAGAGACAATCCCCGCCTCACCCGAGGATCATGACCCTCGGGCAAGGCTTCTCCGCCGCCCGAGGGATAGGAGGACCCCGCCATCGGCTCTTCCCTCTCCCACGAAACACCATCTCGGGCGCGCCTTGGGAAGCCAAACCCAGTAGTGGGGGGCAGCCGCATTAAATGCACCTGCTTCACAGGCCGCGATGATTGCCCTGTCTCTTCACTTGACCCGTTATCTCCTCGCATCCCCCGTTGATGGGACATAAAGGTAACAGTTATCACACACGTCACCCCCACACACGGGGAACACGGTTCCACTATTCATTTTGCTTGCAGCTTCATTTCTACGACACGAGTCCAAAGACCCTCGGGGCCGACACCACACCATGGCACGGACCAAGCCACCGCGGATCGTAAAAGGATCGAGGGTCACCATTTGGCCCTCGGGAGACCCTCCTCCCCTCGGGCGACGGACACGAACACGAGGAGACTCCAAGACACGTGTCCACACCAGGGCACTCCCTTCTGGGAACTCGAGGTCCGGGCTCGGGCATGGCATGCCTAATAACTACGGATAGTAGACACGAGCGTTTGTATATGACACGTATTGTACACATTATCTCTCCTTTACACTATAAAAGGGAGAGTAGTGCCACTATAGAACAGGACCCCCGGAACTAGGTTTTCACACTTAGCCATCTCAACCCCGATTGAAGTCCTTCTTCATTCCCAAGAACACCTTGTAACCGCTTTGATTCTTGTGCACAATTAGTGCGAGTAATACGAAAAGTCACAGCTGCTGGACGTAGGGCCCCATGGCCTGAACCAGGATAAACCCCTCGTCTTCCAAGCTCGCACACGCCATCAGGCGGGGAGCGCACAGCCTATAAATTATTGCCGGTACTTGGGATACCCCGGTTCTCAAAACACCGACAGTTGGCGCGCCAGGTAGGGGAGCGCTGTGCGAAAACAACTTCTCACAAACCTAGATGGCGGCATCTCTTTCCTTCCCGCCTTGCTCACCGGAGCGCGAGTACGGCCAAGGAACGCTGCTGCAGTTCGGCAGCCTCCGGTTCGTGGTACTAGGCCACGACTTCGAGGCAGTCCTGTTGCCGACTAACCGGGGGAGCAACCGCTCCCAATCCTCAAGAAGACGCAACCGGCGCCATGACCGTCGCCGCCAAGAGATGCGACATCAGCAAAGGCGTAAGGAGGACAACTCCTGCTACGACCTTCCTCCCATGCCCGTCGACACCAGCGACAAGGAGGGAGCCGCCGGATTCGCAACCCAGATAGTTGCAGTGAATCCCGCGGGAGCGACTCAGGAGGAAGGCAGATCTACGAGTCCGATGGCAAACTCGCATACGACGACGAAGAACGCGGTGACCGCAAACGACGGACGCCAAGAGATCCAAGGGGTGATAGCGCCGCAAGCAGACTACGCACCAACAGATCCAGAATCCCCTGAGCCGGGCGAACCAGAGTGGATGGCGGTGGCGCGGCGCGGACAATACCCGAACACAACCGCGCCAACCAATGAAGAACTACTCGCCCGCGGACGGCCGGCGCTTCATCCGCTCCTCGCGGCTTATTGGGAGCATCATGATTGGCATTCGATTTTTGGGTACCACCCCGACACCAGGGCTTTTATAGACCCCGAAATCGGGCCATATGATAGCGATTATTATGATCCCACTCGTTGGGACTAATGTAATGGTCAAGTTATGAATCACCTCTTTTACTAGCAGTAGTAAAAATGGGAGTGTTCTGCCCGTAGAGGTTAGCAAACCTTGTAATGATGAAAAAAGGAGAAGGGGAAATATTGGATATGTTTTGGGCTACATCAGTCACCATGAAAGATAACCTGAAGTCCCCTCTATCTTTACCGCGGGTCAATTAAAACCGCGTCACCACTACAGGGATATGACGCTACTGTACCGTGCCCTCCAGGGGAAAATAAAACCAAAACTACGTATCAACGATGTATGGCCAACCTGGCATCACATGCATAGGGGATACCGTAGTAAAAGACCCAAGGGAGTAGCAGGCGTAGTAGAGGAATGTCCCCTGAACCCATCAACCTAGTTGATCCGGCTACCCTCGGCGCCCATCGGATCCAAAACAACGGGAGATGTTCCACAATGAGTACTTAACAAGGAAAGAAGCAGGGCAGGCCTATCATTCGTCTCGCCCCTCGGGGTCCACCTCAGGTATGAATCTGGTTGTACATCCCAGTTTGACTAATATAGCAAAATATACAGCCTTAAGTAGACGGCCTACGCATTACGGCGGACCCGGGGATCCTACCCTTGGAACAAGAAGGGACCCCCGACGCAGGGCGAGTCAAGTGATGAAGGCCCCTGCCAATCACAAATTCAAAATAGGGGTATGTCACCAAGAAAAGAGAAAACTGGAGGACAAGTCCCATTGTGTAGGGCAATGGCATACCCCGAAGAGATAAGATGAAGCAACGGACAAGCTCGAAGGGGTTGCGTCAGCAGAAGCTGAGGTACCACCAAACCTCTTGACCATGGACCTCTACCAACCTACTGGTAAACCCCAAGACCAGGAGACCCCCCGAGGGGCTGATCCAACCCCCTCGGGGGCTATGGAACCCTCCTCGGGAAAACAGAAGCAGAACTTAGGGGAACAAATCCCCTCGGAGGGTAGCCAAAATGGCAACAAGAGGTCGTCGGGCAAAGATGATGAAGGAACACAAGATCTGGCGAATATCAGTAATCGGTTGTCCGATCGAAGGGAAGCGCCCAGAGGGCAAAACCAAGACTAAGTCTCTCACCGTGATCGGTGATAACAGAGAATTACCCCAAAAATCGAAGAGATAGTTAGAACACACCCGGAGGAGGGAGCGAAGACTATACTGCCCCACACGCCCCGGTGGGGGAAATATCTAGGCGGAAACTCTGCCGACCGGTAACAGTTCGCGATACAAAATAGTCCGAACCTGTGGGGGCTGACGATATTATGCCCACAAGACACATTCCCCAACACGGGCTCTGCCGACCACCCTGGCCCAGTCTGCTGTTCACCACATGGGAACATGATGAGATCGGACCCCTTTGAAAAGGTGCTCAAGGAATCTACACACGCGTCAGTTGCGACAGAAGAGATCTCCGAGCAAATTGAAGCCTTACTGGTTATCACTCTTCAGATTGAAAAGACGATAAGAGTATGCCAAGACTTACTCTCAATGTTTGGCATCTCGAATTCTTACAAAAGGAAGATAAACGCTACTACAATGGTATACTCAAAGACCAATGGCAATACAAAGAACTACCGACTGTTCTGCGTAAGCTTACAAGCCTCCCCCAAGGACAGCAGAAGGAAATGAGAACTAGCACTATGCAAGGGAGATAAAAGGAGGCCGTGACGCCGCCGGCGAAACCTCCAAATACACGGGAGAAATGAGAAACCGTCGCCGTTGGCCCGACCGGGCGCGACGGAAGATCAACCGAAAGTGGATCCAAAGAAATAGATAGCCCTAGGCACCCAAAGAGGCCCCTACAATTAAGGCCAAAGGAAACACAAAATGGTGCCCAAATAGGAATGGCTATACTATGCCACCGTAATACTCAAAACTCGAGACATGCCGCGACTTCATTGGATCTATAAAGAAACATGAACTACATATGCCATACCCAAAGAAAACAAGATTAGGAAAGTTTCAAAGTAGGTTTTGTCTCAAAACACGCACAAAAAACCTACTTCGGGGGCTACCAGAGGGGAACCCCTCCCCTTACGATCTTATGATGGTCACTTGGAAAAAATTTTCCTTAAAAACAAGAAGGCTTCAAGAAATTTTTTTTTACCAGAAGGTTTTCTTATCCCAAGGAATCACAACAGGCTTTTTTCATAAGAATTCGGAATGAAGCCGCACAAGATTGTGGGTCGCTTTATCAATACAGAAAGGAAAAGCGAAAGTAACCTAAGAAATATTTAATGGCGGAGCCACCAAGTTCTCGAAAGGATCAATACGCCCAGAGAAATCGTGCACAAATGACCCCATGAGCCGCAAGGTACAAAAAAAACGTTCATGGTCCCGGAGTTTTCGCCGATTCAAAGATCCATGACCGGGAATGGCATTGAAGGAGTCATCGCATTATTGGCAACATCATCACCTCCCTGAGTATGCATGAAGGTATCGTCGCCAGATGCCTCCATAGGCTCGGGGGTCGCTTCATGTCCCAATTCCACAGGCAAAGAAGGGGGAGCTACTTCGACCTCGAAACGGGCGGCCAGCACATCCGCTGGGCCCTCCACCCGAAAGTGTAGAATTCGGGCGGCCTTCTCTTCATCGATCTTCTCGTCGGGCGATCTCCTCTTCTTCGTCATTCCGGCCCAAGAAGAAACCTTTAGAGAGGTTCTCTAGGGTTTTGTCCGACAAGGAGAAATGTGAGCACATCACCGCAAGACAACATTTCACCCCATTACGAAAGCGTCCCCGAATCTCCCTGGACGTGCTTTCCGAGAGCATTCGATCGACTTGAAACGAAGCGCCCTGCCAGTCGAGGCCCAACCCGATCAATATGGTCCAACACGGCCTTCTCTAAATCCTTGCGCAAGTTTTCCTCGACATTAAGGCATTGGGATATGCCGGCGACAGCTTCCACCGCCCCTGCCCGTGACTTCTCCGCCTCTGCCAAAAAGAGGAACAGGGTTAAAGACCAAAGCAAAGGGACAGGACCATCAGACGCAGTCAAAAAGATCCAGCCAATACAAGAAAGGTCATAGCTTCATACATTCTTTTCCATTTCAGCATCTCATTATGCTCATTGAGGGATAAGCTTCGGATTAACTCCGCCTCCTTCCTTGCTGAATCCACCTCCTTGGCTAATTCCTCTACTCGAATGTTTAAAGAATTGGCCATATCCGACCGCCTCTTGGCCTCCTCCATAGCTCCGGTCACGCCGCCCGGCCTTTTGAGCGATTTCGAGATTCAAAGATGACCTTTCTTGAAGTCTTGGAACGCCTGGTTTGCCTCAGTCCTGGCCTTAATTGAGTCAGACCAAGCCTTAGTACGCTCCGCCCGCAAGAACTCATAACGGGCGGCCCAGTCATGGTTAATCTGGGAAAGGCGAGCCGCCACCTCCCTTTGACGACCCAACTCGAGCTGAGTACGGCAAAGGAAGTCCCAGTCAAGCATTCTTCCGCAGTAACCTCGGACCTCTCCCTAGCAGACTTCTTCAAAAACTGAAAAACACGGACACAAACAAGGCCATTAGCACGCACGAAGGAAAACAAATCTAAGCCAGAGAAAAAATAGGCAAACCTCGACAGTCTGAGAAAGCCGGTGACATAAGGTATGATTGATCTCCCGCAATCCGTCAACCGCCCACCTCCGATCCGGTCATGCTCGCCCGTAGCCACCTCGGGACGATCGTGAATCACCAAAGACGGAGCTCCACCGCCGTAAGACCGGCCGAGTTCAAGTGCGAGGCCCTCCCCACGCCCGAGGGTCCCGTGAAATTGGGACACACCAAGAATCCCCTCGGGGCCGTGGAAACTTGACCAAAAGAAATCCCGAGGACCTTTACACTAACCACAGGTACCATGGAACTCGTTCCCAGATACTGAAGGCCCCCCTCCGGCGAGAAACGTTCGGGCCGGAAGATTGAAGGGCTATCGCTTGATGGGCACCAAATGGTCATCGACGGAGAGGTCAAAAACTCAAAGAACTTCGGGAGGATCCTCCGGTGGGATTTCGTCGAGCAAACCTTGGGTACCTTCCAACATTAGGTCGCCACGGAAGGGTCCACTTCCATAGCACTCACCTGCATCGACCCCCTTAACCCGAGGTACCTCCGGGGCAGGACCATTAGCAGCCGTCCACTGTGGCGATGGAGGGGAAAGCAGAACGGAAGATCCCTCCAGAGCCTGGATATCCAACCCCGAGCGATCCGACGCCCTAGATGAAGGTGCCTCTCGGCCGTGGGGCCGGAAAACAAAGCGACACCGGCCTCCTTGGACGAATCGTTAATCACCGGAGGAGAAACCGCAAAAAGAAGGTGATGACACTAAAGGAGCGCCACAGAGACGACGCTGGGTCCAACTCCAAAAACAAATGACACTAGTCCGGGGCTCGCCTCGAGGGTGCAAGATACAAGTACCTCGACCCCCCTCTTTCTGGTAGGGAAAGCAAGAATGATTTCCAAGTCAAAACAAAAAAAAGAAGGTTGTCAAGAACAAGGGAAAACAACCCAACTTACAGAGATTTCGGGGTAGCTTTCGGCGTAGCTGAGGAGCGGGAGAGTAAAGGCTTGGGGAACAATGGATCCTTAACACCAGAAGCTTGCCCTATCGTCGGTTGGGACAAGGTCAAAGAACAGGATAGGGATGCGGGTTCTGTCCGCACGACCCCACTCCAAAGAGACGATGAGTCACTCTTAACGCCAGCACTGGCGACCGCCCGATGCGCGTTCGAAGACGAAGAGTTCGGGGTCACCGGCATCCCTTCACCCTTAGGGGATTCTCTACCACTGGCGGCCCGATGCTTAGCGCATTCGAGCAGCTCATCCAGCTCCTCAGGACGCGGAAATACCCCCATCACCGCGTCCTGACGCTCTTGGGTATTCGCGCTACCTTCTGACGACGAAGCCGAATCAGTGGCCGAAGATTCAGTTGACTCACCACGTTTTCTCTGCTCACGACGCCGATGGTTCAAAGCGACCCTCTGGGCCTTTTTCTCATTCGCCCGAGCCTTCCTCAACCGCTCGCGCTCGTTCTGGGTACGATTGGCATCCCTACGGGCCTGGTCTTCGGGTACCGGCGGAGGCGATTCCTTGTGTACCAAATCCTCCTGTGCAGGAAAAAGGGGATCAAAGCGAGAAACCACAACAAAGAAGGGGAAATAGCGGAAACAGGATAGGAGAAGATGATTAAATCTTACCAGCACAATATACCCCGCGGCTGGGCGAATTGCAATTTTGGGGATTTCCTCGGGAGTCTTGTCCCCGTAAACACGCGAACACACGGCGCATCGATCGCATCTCCTAAAGGTTGTCAAACGACATCCGAGTACCGGTGAGATCCACCTCCTCCGTCATCTGCCAAAGACACAAGGGCGAGCCATCAAAGGCAACACCCGACGACAAGAGAAGGCGGCAACAATTGCCGCCGCATCCACACCCTTCTCACGAAGAAGAAGGATAGCCGATCGAAGGCTATCCAGATGACGTTGTGCAGATTGAGGAGGGCCGTCATGCCATCTGTTTGGCTTCACCTTAGTCACGCCCCCTGTGTAAGCCGGGAGGCCATCTCCGTCGTTCCGAAGATAAAACCACTCCTCCTGCCACCCCTTGTTCGAGCCTGCGAGACGAGAAGGGATGTATTCATCCGCCCGACTTTTCCTCTGTTTATCCAAGGTCCGGAGTTGAATGATGCAAGATCCAACCCGCACCGCTCGCCTTGGCGAACCGGGTTTCCCGGTACTCAAGGTGTTCAGCTCTGCTTTGAAGAACCACCGCCATAATCGTAATGTAACCTCCTAATTACCGGGCCCACCGCACTGTCATTGTCCCAAAGACCTCGGCGGTTGTGCGGATGCACCCAATAACTTAAGAAGCACGTCGGGTGTCATCGAAACCCCGATTACACCACTCTCATACCAGGGATCAACAAAGGAGTAGCTACAACATTACAACATTTGTTACAAAAATATAGATCAGAGTGCGGAAGAATAGTAACATAATTTTACAAAAGGTGAATAAGTTTCTTTTGAGAAAACTTAACTTAATTTGCGGAAGATGAGTAGGACTAGAATACAACCGGATCATGTCGAGCCCACCGACATAACCTTGGTTAGCGTTACCGAGTCAAGACTGCAACAAGGGTCAAAGAACCCCGAGTGCGGGAGTACTCAACAAGACTTACCCGACAAGGAAAAGAGGAGAAGACTCAGGAATGCAGGCTGAGGGAATCAAGGTAAGGCTTTAGCAAGAATCAAGGATTCTTTTGCAGAAAAGCTTACTAAAAGTAAGTCCTTACTATAAAGATTTTAATTCCGCATTAGTAATTCATATAATCTAGGTGATCCTATGAGCAAACATATTTTTCTTATGCCAACTTTCTTTCCTCAAAAACATATTCCATCATTTACTACGATGAAGGTCGTGGAATCGGCCTCCTTCTCCGAGAAGCAACGGCGATTCATGAACCGATTATACCCAAATGGGGATCCCTAACCACACGACATATGTAGCACTTAAGCTTGCATATATCAACCTTCTTTCAGATTTGTCCAAAACGGGAACGAGGCTGCGCCACCCGAGAGTACAAAGACTCCACCTCCCTACCCCGCCAGTCCTAATGACAATGACAGGTTTACCCAAAGGGGTGGGTACACGCTACTCCCGCCATCTCTCCACTCCCGGTCGTGGTTGCCATTCCCGATTTGGCTCCACCGAGATCCGCTTACCGGGAGTATGTGGCTAGTTAGGGTCGACTGACTTGGGGTGACTGCCAGTCAGACGTGCCATTGACCAAAAGGTCTCAAGCGCAATTTGCGTTCAAAACATCCCGATTTCACTCAGGGCCAAACAACGGACGGTCCTTAAACGACCAACACGGACAAGCACGGCTAGGTATCCCGCCGGCTTTCAACCTATGTTCCGTCCGATCTCAAATTCATCACTACATCTCTTTCTTTTCCGAAAACAAAGACCATCTCCTCAAATAAAGCATTTTGATGAAAAACTTAACTAATTAAGCAGGGCTAAGCATCACTAAGCATTTTCGAAATGAAACACAGGTTATCAAGGATGGTATTGAAATAAACAAGGATGGTAATGCAACAATTAGGTTATCACTCAACTCCTAATTACTTAATGCAACAAAGCATAGACAAAAGTGATCTAAAGCTTTTAAAACATCAAGGAAGGGTTTAATGTAACCGGGGCTTGCCCGTGTTGCGCGGGAAAAGTTAGATTCCTTAACGAGATCACCCGAGTCATAGTTGACCTCGATATCATCGGGTGGATGGATCTTCTTGAAGCCCGACCATCATGAACCATCTCACTCTCGTATACTCTACACGTAGATGATAATGCATGCTTTAGCATGATGAAGTATAAATATGATGCTTGATGGATGCATGAAATGATGAACACTTGAGTACAACTTTCCTTCACGATAAAGTTGCAACCTAACAAAACCAACTTGTTGAACTACTCTACAAGATATCATCACCATTGTCTAAGGAGTTCTCAAGGACCACTTGATTGTGATTTGATCCAAGATTCACAAAACAATCCAAAAGCACACATCAAACCTAGGTCATTTATACTAACTACTCTCTTTTTCTAATTAAACAAATAAAGCATAAAAAGAAAATAATTTAAACATTTCAAAAAATGACTCCAAACTTTTTATACAAGTAGATCACATCATAAAACAGCACCAAATAAATTTTCATGATTTTTGAATAAATAGAATAATTATTAAAAATCAAGGAAGATGCATTTTTCAATTAAAATTTGTAATTTTAAAACATGCAAGAACTACTCAAAATCTAAGTTTCAAATTTTTCATAAATACTAGACATCATGAAAAGGCTATACAAAAATTTTCAGAATTTTAGAAGCACTATTTGAATTTATATGAAAATCACAAAATCACCACTATTCAAACATAACTAAATTAACAAAACATTTCTTAAAAAGAAAAGGGCCATCGGGCCTAATCTCAGCCCAACGCTATGCGCGGCCTGGTCCAACAGTGATAGGCCGGCCCAGAGGAATAGTAACAGGCCGGCCCACAAAGCGAATGTGCCGACCCACAAAACAAGAATGTAGGCCCACAAAAAAAGAATGGCCGGCCCATCGGCTGGGCTGCTTTGGCTTGGCGATTTTGCGTAAAGACCCCCAAACTTTAATGTAATTACAAAAGGTACAAAATACTATTTATATGAGTCACAAGGTTTCTCACCTAACCCCCTCATCTTCTTCCTATTCTGAACCCGAAGTCCAAGGGCGGCACTTGAGCAGAGGAGCGACGACGGCGTGGCTCGGCTTTGCCGTTCCCGACAGGATGGTCATCGACGGTGATGGGAAAAGGCAGCACAAGCACCAGCGCACTCGCCCGCGCTCAAGGGTGACTGCGGCTTGCCTCGACGTAGCCTGCAAGGCGTGGCCACGCGCAGCAGCGGACATGGCGACGAGGACCGCCGGCAAGGTCGGCGTTCCACCGCGTCTGGAGCTCGACTGGGGAAACGATCAAGCCGACGAGCATCACAGCTTCAAGGTGAAGCTTAAACAGGAATCAAAGGGGCGAGGGCATCACCGTGGCGGCGGTTTGACGGCGGGCGGATCACAGCGACGTTTTCGCCGGCCGCAGAAAAAGAAACGGCGGACGCGGCCGACTCCGATCAAGAGACAAGGTGCGAGTGGGTATAATAGAAGCGCAAGGAGGTTGCGAGCATGGATGCATGCTCAATTTGGCCCGAGGCAAGGTGGTGGCGGCGAAATCGCGACGGCGGCGGCGGTGCCCTAGCCGCCGTCGTCGTCGCATCGTGAAGGAAGAAAGAGAGAGAGCGAGCAACCGAGAGAGAGGGAAAAGAGGGGCGGCCAGAGCTGCTCGACGTGTCCAGATGGCCAACCACGCGGCCAGGCGCGCGAAGGCGCGAGGCGGCCACGATTTGACGCCGGCGCGGTCAGTGCGGCAAAGGACGGCACCCATGCCGAAAGCACTCGTAGCACTTTTCCCAAACTTATCAATTTTGTCAAATTCTCCCAAAAATTGAACTGAACTCGAAAAACTCCAAAAAGTGACTTAGCCTAATTTTTCAAGATCTACAATTTTCACAATTGGAAGATTTTCAAATTCGGCCTCTAAATATGACTTTCTGAAATGCAGTTCAAATTTTTGAAATTTGAATTCAAAATTACTTTTAAAATCATGTAACAACTTGAAAAACTTTGTACATGACTTTTGTTCATCTCAACAAGATCTACAAACTAGCTTTTGGAAGTTTTTGCAAATTTTGCTTAGATTTTGAAATATGGTTTTTAAATCAAAAGGGGACAAAACCCTAATTTTGGTATTTTCAAAATTACTCTAAATTTTTGAACTAAACTTTGAAAACTCAAAATACCAACTTTGTTCAACTTGGAAAACTCTACAAATTTGCTTTAATAACCATACCCAAATTCTTTATAAATTTGAATAAAAGAAAAGGGGGGTAAAAGAAAGAATAGAATTTAGGGTTTTCTGAGTTCAATTCAAATTTGAATTTGATCCAATTTCAGATTCCCAACCTATACTATCCAACCATCATACAACCACACACTTAGGATCAAAACATAAAATAAACTTAATTTTGTCCAATCCATGACTTAACGGTAAGTAACACCTCGGGTGTTACAATAACTCCCAAGGAGGCTCGATTCCTAGGAATCCTTCACAAAGGGTGATGAAAATCGACGCCGAGCAATTGAGTTGGGGACGACGTGGTGAAGTTCAACACCATAATAATACAGGATCGCCTCGCATGAACCGCACACACCAAAGCCTCGCCTATGGTAATCCATCGCCGACGATGTATCCGGATGGCGGTTGCGGTTCTTCATGAGACATATCAGGCACCAGCCACTCTGGCCGCAAATCGTCGGAGTGACGATGCAAGAGACCCTCATCCACCAAGCGTTGCAATTTCGCCTCCGTCACCGATGAACTGGGCCACGGAAAGGGATCGAGAGGAAGGACGGCCTCCCCTTCCTGCGACGCCATGGACCTCTTCTACGACAAAAAACGAGGTTAGGTACGACCAATCTAGATCCCTCTCTCGCTCCGTCCACGCCTTCTTCTTCTTCTATAGGAACAACGGAAGACACTGGGAAGAGCTCTACACAAGGAAGAAGAGATAAAGATCTGTACGATACCCGCGCCGCTCCCGAATATATAGGGGAAGAAAGCGCATCAACCAAGATTAACCTTACTAGCACAGGCGAGGAGCGTGTAGCAGATCTGATGGCGGGCGACCCCAGGCACCCAGCGGGCCCCAGCAGTTAAATGCGGTGGGCGGTAGCCTGTGCAGACGTAGCAGGGTATTGTCCTATCCAATAAAAGCAGATACCACTGCATATGGGCTGAAAAGGTGCGCCAGACATGGGCGAACGTGCCCGAGGATCAAAAACGCAAGGCCATAACCTAAACTCAAAAGCCTCCCCCCGGGGAAGGCGCTTCCGAGCCCTCGGGCAGGAGTGAAAAATCACCGCATCGCGTAACCTCTGGAAGAAAACGCCGAGCCATGAGCTCACCGTACGGTCCAGAGGATCCTAAGCTGGGCCCTCCGGGTTTCTACAGCTGCCTCAGGACAACCGAGCAAGGGGCCGAAGGGGAATGCATAACCGGCCAAGCCTAAGCTCTCAGGAGCTTGGGATTTCCTGAACGTATCTAAGACTTACGGTAACCGCTTACAGAGATGTCCCATCCGTGGGAGGCCCGCTGGCCCTCGGGACCCGGGATCTGCTAGGTGGTCCGAGAGTTCTTATGGTGTGAGTCCTGACCACACAAACCACCCTGCTCCCTAGAGACACGGGCGCTCCGCTTTAGATTTCTGTTATAACGCTCAACCGGGGTGTGCCATACTCGGCTCACGGGCAAGATGACACAACCCCCCTCCTCCTCCTTTTCAGAAAAGGCGACAGAGGAGCGTAAGTAAAAAGACGGAGAAGTTTGGAACGACCTTGCGCACATAAGCACGGGCTCCGGACTGCCCCGCATCCTGGACCTCCCATGCACATCCTCCAAAAGATTAGTGGGTAGTTCAAATCTTACTAGCGTGTAAGAAAAGCCCTCTAAGGAAAAAAATATTCCTCCAAGGCCTCGGGGCTACACCCAACCCAGGTGCGCTCCAATTCCGGGCCCCGAGACCAAAAACCAAGAACCAATTGCCGAAAACCCCCGAAAGAAATCATCCTACTCCCTCGGGGGCTCGGGCTACTTGTCGGGGGACGAAAAATAATCGGCCCATAGGGAAATAAGCCCATGAAGGATAGCACGGCCCCAAGGCCCAAAAAGAAGGACTGATGGGAAGACGACGCCGGAGTTGACGACCTAAGGCGCATTTTGGGCCTAAAAGACGCCCAGGAGAATGAAGGCCGGCCCCAAGCCTGCAGACTCGCTAGGAAAGACTTAATGTACGGAAAACTCCCTTGGCCCCCTTTAGAAGCCCAAGGCAGCCCGTCTACAAATACTCAGTTGGCAAGGCCCAACCTAAAATCACCCCAAAGAAGGTCGAGGGCCCAGGGTGAAGTCTCCAAAATGAAGAGAATAAGGACCAACTGAATCGTCATGAATAAGAAAGAAATCTGGGGAAGACAATCCCCCAATAGGCTTATTGAAGCCCATCCATATGCAGGCCAAAATCCGCCCGCGTGCCACAACGCTAGCCCAGAACAGCCCACTTTCACCACAACTTACTCTTGACCGAGGGGCAGAGCCTCGGGGACTAAGTTCCGCCTCGCCCGAGGACACAGGATCTCTAGAGACAATCTCTGCCTCACCCGAGGATCATGACCCTCGGGCAAGGCTTCTCCGCCTCGCCCGAGGATAGGAGGACCCCGGCTACTGGCTCTTCCCTCTCCCACGAAACACCATCTCGGGCGCGCCTTGGGAAGCCAAACCCAGTAGTGGGGGGCAGCCGCATTAAATGCACCTGCTTCACAGGCCGCGATGACAGGGCAATCGATTACTCTGTCTCTTTACTTGACCCGTTATCTCCTCGTATCCCCCGTTGATGGGACATAAAGGTAACAGTTATCACACACGTCACCCCACACGGGGGAACACGGTTCCACTATTCATTTTGCTTGCAGCTTCATTTCTACGACACGAGTCCAAAGACCCTCGGGACGCCGACACCACACCATGGCACGGACCAAGCCACCGCGGATCGTAAAAAGGATCGAGGGTCACCATTTGGCCCTCGGGAGACCCTCCCCCGAGGCGACGGACACGAACACGGGAGACTCCAAGACACGCGTCCACACCAAGGCACTCCCTTCGAACCCGAGGTCCGGCTCGGGCATGGCATGCCTAACAAACTGATAGTAGACACAATAGCGTTTGTATATGACACGTATTGTACACATTATCTCTCCTTTACACTATAAAAGGGAGAGTAGTGCCACTATAGAACAGGACCCCCGGAACTAGGTTTTCACACTTAGCCATCTCAACCTGGATTGAAGTCCTTCTTCATTCCCAAGAACACCTTGTAACCGCTTTGGTTCTTGTGCACAATTGGTGCGAGTAATACGAAAAGTCACAGCTGCTGGACGTAGGGCCCCATGGCCTGAACCAGGATAAACCCCTCGTCTTTCAAGCTCGCACACGCCATCAGGCGGGGAGCGCACAGCCTATAAATTATTGCCCGTGCCTTGGGATACCCCGGTTCTCAAAACACCGACAAATGGATTGGGTCATCGACACGAGCATGTACTCCACTCCACTAGAGCTCACCAAAAGCAAAACAAGCAACTAAAGACTGACCATAGAAACAAAAAAAAAAAAAAGTCGACTAAAAACAATCTAAAGTTGTTTTAACTTGTTAGGTTTATCCATTTTACTAAGTATTTTTTCAATAATATTATATTTAGATATATAATAAAATGAATGAATTTATAAAAGGGTAAAAAACAACTTATAATGTAGAACAAGGAAAGTATATCAAAACAACTTATGATTGTGCCATCTGTTCAAAACATTGCCCCATATTGAGGGCTTGTTTAGTTGGCAAATTTTTTGCAAAAAGCAATCGTTTCTAACTCTTATAGCACAACGTTGTAGCACGTTTTCGTTTGTTTGTGGTAAACATTGTCCAGTCATGAACTAACTATGCTCAAAAGATTCGTCTCGTCGTAGTGTACAACAGAACTGTGTAATTAATTAATTTTTTACTTACATTTATTGCTCAAATATATGTCTTTTGATGTATTTAATGTGATGTGATGGAGAGAGAGTCTAAAAATTTGCAATTTTGTGGCAAAAATCTGCCATCTAAACCAGGCCTGAGTTTGAGTTAATCCGGCTTTAGGCCACATTTAGTTGGCTAAAGTTTTGCAAAAGTTTTGCAAATTTTTTAGACTCTCTCTCCATCACATCACATTAAATACACCAAAAGACATATGTTTGGAGTATTAAATATATGTAAAAAAATAACTAATTACACAGTTTAGATGTACATTGCGAGACGATTCTTTTGAGCTTAGTTACTCTATGGTTGGATAATATTTACCACTAACAAACGAAACGTGCTACAATGTGCTACAGGAGTTCGAATGTGTGCATTTGGCTAAACTTTAGCCAACTAAACGAGGCCTTAGATTGAAAACATTGGGTGTGTTTAGCACCCCAACTTTCTCCAAATTTTACTATGCAAAAAGAAGATTCCCCATCACATCAAAATGCCGCACATTTATTAAGTACGAAATGTAGGTAAAAAAATAAACTAATTACACAGTTTAGATGTATATTGCGAGACGATTCTTTTGAGCCTAGTTACGCCATGGTAGGATAATATTTACCACTAACAAACGAAACGTCGCTACAGTGCTCAATGTAACATTCCTCCAAAATTTTGCACCAAATTTTGGTATCTAAACACACCCATTGCCCTATATCGCAC
>JADLZK010001212.1:0-146787 GCA_015847255.1 Hyparrhenia diplandra | reverse complement strand
TAGTAGAAAGCTATTTTTTTGAAATCCATAAGTCCATGTCTCGATAGGCATCGCTAAGGCTCGCAAAATTGACGGTTTTCAAAAGAGGTCATTCTCGCCTCCGTCGTCGCGATTTGCTCAACATTTATGGAGATTGGCAGATTTTTGACCAAGATAGATCCAGCTGCCATGAAAAGTGACCCGTTGGAAGCCCAACAGATGTAATTTAACGTTATCGAAAAAGTAAAATTCTACAGTATCACGCGGCAACAAGGAAAGATGCCATTTTGGCCTCTCGTTTCCGGCGCATTTTTGGCGATTGGCAGATTTTTGACCAAGATAGATCCACGCTATGAAAAGTAGACCTTCGTTGGAAGCCTAACAGATGTAATTTAACGTATTTAAAGTAAAAATTCTGCTGTATCATGGCAGTCTAAGAGACAAAAGATGCCATTTTAGCCTCCGTCAGGTAGATTGGCCAACATATCCGCGATTGGTAGATTTTTGACCAAGATAGATCCCGGCACATGAAAAGTGACCTGTTTGGAAGCCCAACAGGATGTAATTCAATGTATCAAAATGTAAAATTTTACAGTATCACGCGGCAGTCAAGAGACAAAAGATGCCATTTTGGCCTCCGTTTCGTGCAGATTCTCAATCAACATATTCCAAGATAGATTGGCGGCGACCGCTTGACCAAGATAGATCCAAAAGTAAAATTACAGCCGCAGTGAAAAATTGACCTGTTGAAGCCCAACATTTCCGAGATTTAGACCAAGATAGATCCAAAAGTATAATTCCCACATTTATCACTTACATGGGGCGCTAAGGAGCCCAAAAGATGCCATTTTGGCCTCGTATTCAGGGAAATTTTTGTCACGATTCCTAGCGGTGACATTTTTTGAGTTCCGTAACTCCACTTAGTGATTCTCGGACTCCGTGCGAAGTTAGTAGAAAGCTATTTTTGAAACCATAAGTCCATGTCTCGATAGGCACGCGAAGGCTCGCAAAAATTGACGGTTTTCAAAAGAGGTCATTCGCCTCCGCTCGGCGTATTGGCAACTTTTATGGAGATTGGCAGATTTTGACCAAGATAGATCCAAATGAAAAAAAGTGACCTGTTGAAGCCCAACGATGTAATTTAACGTTATCAAAAAGTAAAATTCTTACGTATCACGCGGGCAGTAAGAGACAAAAGATGCCATTTTGGCCTCTCGCTCGCAGATTTCCGCGATTGCGCATTTTTGACCAAGATAGATCCACCACGAAAAGTGACCGTTGGAAGCCCAACAGATGTAATTTAACGTATCGAAAAGTAAAATTTCTTACAGGTATCACATGGGCAGTCGAAGACAAAAAGATGCCATTTGGCCTCCGTCGCGTGCAGATTTCTATCAACATATCCGCGATTGGTAGATTTTTGACCAAGATAGATCCCGCCGCCATGAAAAGTGACCTCGTTGAAGCCCAACAGATGTAATTCAATGTATCAAAAATGTAAAATTCTTATGGTATCACGGGCAGCCGAAGAGACAAAAAGATGCCATTTTTTGGCCTCCGTTCGCGGCAGATTTCACAACATTTCCGAGATTGGCAGATTTTTGAGCAAGATAGATCCAAATGCCACGAAAATTGACCTGTTGGAAGCCCAACATGACCTAATTTAGAGGATCGAAAAAGTATAATTTTACATTTATCACGTGGGCAGCTAAGGAGCCCAAAGATGCCATTTTGGGCTCCATTCATGGAAATTTCTCACAATGATTCCTAGCGTGACATTTTTTGAGTTCCGTGAATCCAATCGTAGTGATTCCGACCTCGCGGCGGGTAGTAGAAAGCTATTTTTGAAATCCATAAGTCCATGTCTAATAGGCATCGCGAAGGCTCGCAAAACTGACTTGACAAAAGAGGTCATTCTAGCCTCCGCTCGGCGATTTCTGTCAAACATTTATGGAGATTGGTATATTTTGACCAAGATAGATCCAAATACCATGAAAAGTGACCCGCTGAAGCCCAACAGATGTAATTTAACGTTATCAAAAAGTAAAATTCTTACGTATCACGTGGCAAAAATTAAGAGACAAAAGATGCCATTTTGGCCTCCGCTCGTGATTTCTGGCGCATTGGCAGAGATTTTTGACCAAGATAGATCCATATTCCAATTTAAAGTGACTGGCCCAACATGATGTAATTTGACATCAAAAGTAAAATTCTTAGATCACGCCGGCAGTCGAGACAAAAGATGCCATTTTGGCCTCCGCTCGAAAGCGTGTACATTTTTCAACATTTCTCGAGATTGGCGGATTTTTGACCAAGATAGATCCAAATACCATATGAAAAGGACCTATTGGAAGCCCAACAGATGTAATTTAACGTATCAAAATGTAAAATTCTTACAGTATCACGTGGGCAGTCAAGAGACAAAAGATGCCATTTTGGCCTCCGCTCGCGGCAGATTGCCAACATTTCGGGCGATTGGCATATTTTTTGACCAAGATAGATCCAGCCGCCACGAAAAGTGACCTGTTGGAAGCCCAACAGATGTAATTCAACGCATCAAAAAGTAAAATTTTTACAGTGTATCACGCAAAAGCCAAGAGACAAAAGATGCCATTTTGGCCTCCGCTCGAAAGCGCATTTCTATCAACATTTCGAGATTGGCGGATTTTTGACCAAGATAGATCCAAAATGGCCATGAAAATTGACCCGTTGGAAGCCCAACATGACCTAATTTAGAGGATCGAAAAGTATAATTTTACATTTATCACGTGGGGGCAGCTATGAGCCCAAAGATGCCATTTTGGCCTCCATTCATGGAAATTTCTCGTCATGATTCCTAGCGGTGACATTTTTTGAGTTCCTCGAACTCCAATCGTAGTGATTCTCGACTCAAGGCGGCTAGTAGAAAGCTATTTTTGAAATCCATAAGTCCATGTCTCGATAGGCATCGCGAAGGCTCGCAAAATTGACGGTTTTCAAAAGAGGTCATTCTAGCCTCCGCTCGCGTTTCTTTATGTCAACATTTATGGAGATTGGCAGATTTTGACCAAGATAGATCCAAATACCATGAAAAAGTGACCGTTGAAGCCCAACAGATGTAATTTAACGTTATCGAAAAGTAAAATTCTTACGTGTATCACGTGGGCAGTCAAGAGACAAAAGATGCCATTTTGGCCTCTGTTCGGGCAGATTTCTGGCGATTGGCAGATTTTTTGACCAAGATAGATCCAGGGCCATCTGAAAAGTGACCTCGTTGGAAGCCTAACAGATGTAATTTAACGTATCGAAAAGTAAAATTTTTTACTGTATCACATGGGCAAACAAGAGACAAAAGATGCCATTTTGGCCTCCGTCGTGCAGATTTCTCGCCAACATATCCGCGATTGGTAGATTTTTTGACCAAGATAGATCCTGCCGCCATAAAAAGTGACCCGTTGGAAGCCCAACAGATGTAATTCAATGTATCAAAATGTAAAATTCTTACAGTATCACGTGGGGCAAAATAAGAGACAAAAGATGCCATTTTTTGGCCTCCGTCGCGCGTATTTCGTCAACATTTCTCGCGATTGGCATATTTTTTGACCAAGATAGATCCAAACGCCACGAAAATTGACCTCGTTGGAAGCCCAACAGACCTAATTT
Organism: Hyparrhenia diplandra; assembly: GCA_015847255.1. Lineage (NCBI taxonomy): Eukaryota > Viridiplantae > Streptophyta > Magnoliopsida > Poales > Poaceae > Hyparrhenia > Hyparrhenia diplandra. The sequence continues at coordinate 143,166 of JADLZK010001212.1, read as the reverse complement.
AATGCATCAAAAAGTAAAATTCTTACATTTATCACGCGGCAGCTAAGGAGACAAAAGATGCCATTTTGGCCTCCATTCGAAAGAAATTTCTATCAACATTTCGAGATTGGCATTTTTTGACCAAGATAGATCCAATCGCTATGAAAATTGACCTCGTGGAAGCCCAACATGACCTATTTTTGAGGATCGAAAAGTATAATTCTTACATTTAACACGTGGGGCAGCTAACGAGCCCAAAGATGCCATTTTGGCCTCCATTCGTGCAAATTTCACCAACATTTATAGAGATTGACATTTTTGAGTTCCAAGAAGATCCAATCGTAGTGAAAAGTGACCTGTTGGAAGCCCAGTAGAAAGCTATTTTTGAAATCCATAAGTCCATGTCTCATAGGCATCACGGGCTCGCAAAATTGAGACAAAAGAGGTCATTCTGGCCTCCGTCGCAGATTTCTCAACATTTATGGAGATTGGCGATTTTGACCAAGATAGATCCAAATACCATGAAAAGTGACCCGTTGGAAGCCCAACAGATGTAATTTAACGTTATCGAAAAGTAAAATTCTTACAGTGTATCACATGGGCAGTCGAAGAGACAAAAGATGCCATTTTGGCCTCCGTCTCGCTCGCATTTCTCGCACATATCTGGCGATTGGTAGATTTTTGACCAAGATAGATCCTGTCGCCATGAAAAGTGACCGTTGGAAGCCCAACAGATGTAATTCAACGATCAAAAATGTAAAATTCTTACGGTGTATCACGGGCAAATCAAGAGACAAAAGATGCCATTTTAGCCTCCGCTCGAAAGCATTTCCAACATTTCTCGAGATTGGCGATTTTTGACCAAGATAGATCCAAATACCATGAAAATGACCTTGGAAGCCCAACATGACCTAATTCAGAGGATCGAAAAGTATAATTTTACATTTATCACATGGGGCAAATTAAAAGAGCCCAAAGATGCCATTTTGGCCTCCATTCGTGGAAATTGGCACGATTCCTAGCGGTGACATTTTTTGAGTTCCGAACTCCAATCGTAGTGATTCTGACTCAAGAAGCTAGTAGAAATCTATTTTTGAAATCCATAAGTCCATGTCTGATAGGCATCGCGAAGGCCCGCAAAATTGACGGTTTTCAAAAGAGGTCATTCTAGCCTCCGCTCGAAAGCGCGCATTTTATGTCAACATTTATGGAGATTGGCAGATTTTGACCAAGATAGATCCAAATAGCCATGAAAAGTGACCTGTTGGAAGCCCAACAGATGTAATTTAACGCTATCGAAAAAAGTAAAATTTTTACAGTTATCACGGGCAGTCCAGAGACAAAAGATGCCATTTTGGCCTCCGTAGAGCAGATTGCCACGATTCCTAGCGATTGGCGATTTTTGACCAAGATAGATCCAAATCGTACGAAAAGTGACCCATGTTGAAGCCTAACAGATGTAATTTAACGTATCAAAAAAAAATGACAGGTATCACATGGGCAAAATTGAAGAGACAAAAGATGCCATTTTGGCCTCCGCTCGCAGGCATTTACCAACATTTATGGAGATTGGTAGATTTTGACCAAGATAGATCCCGTCGCCATAAAAAGTGACCCGTTGGAAGCCCAACAGATGTAATTTAATGTATCAAAAAGTAAAATTCTTACAGGTATCACGCGGGCAAAAGAAGAGACAAAAGATGCCATTTTGGCCTCCGCTCGTGCGCAGATTTTGGCCAACATTTCCGGGCGATTGGCATATTTTTGACCAAGATAGATCCAAATACCATGAAAGTGACCTCGTTGGAAGCCCAACAGATGTAATTCAATGCATCAAAAAGTAAAATTTTACAGTATCACGCAGGCGGTGAAGAGACAAAAGATGCCATTTTGGCCTCCGTCGAAGCATTTCTATCAACATTTCGGAGATTGGCGGATTTTTGACCAAGATAGATCCAAATCGCCATGAAAATTGACCTCGTTGGAAGCCCAACATGACCTAATTTAGAGGATCGAAAAGTATAATTTTACATTTATCACGTGGGCATCAGCTAAGGAGCCCAAAGATGCCATTTTGGCCTCCATTCAGTGGAAATTTCACACGATTCCTAGCGGTGACATTTTTTGAGTTCCGTGAACTCCAATCGTAGTGATTCCGACTCCGTGCGGCTAGTAGAAAGCTATTTTTGAAATCCATAAGTCCATGTTTGATAGGCACGCGAAGGCTCGCAAAATTGATGGTTTTCAAAAAGAGGTCATTCTCGCCTCCGCTCGCGCATTTCCTCGTCAACATTTATGGAGATTGGCGATTTTGACCAAGATAGATCCAGTCGCCATGAAAAGTGACCGTTGGAAGCCCAACAGATGTAATTTAACGTTATCAAAAAGTAAAATTTTACAGTATCACGTGGCAAATGAAGAGACAAAAGATGCCATTTTGGCCTCGCTCGTCGGGCAGATTTCCGGGCGATTGGCAGATTTTTGACCAAGATAGATCCACCGCCAAAAAGTGACCTCGTTGGAAGCCTAACAGATGTAATTTAACGTATCAAAAATGTAAAATTCTTACAGGTATCACATGGGCAAATAAGAGACAAAAGATGCCATTTTGGCCTCCGCTCGTGCAGATTTCTATCAACATATCCGCGATTGGTAGATTTTTGACCAAGATAGATCCAAATACATGAAAGTGACCTGTTGGAAGCCCAACAGATGTAATTCAATGTATCAAAAAAGTAAAATTCTTAGAGGTATCACGTGGGCAAATAAGAGACAAAAAAGATGCCATTTTGGCCTCCGTCGTGGAAATTTCACAACATTTCGAGATTGGCAGATTTTTGACCAAAATAGATCCAAATAGCCATGAAAATTCGACCGTGCGTTGGAAGCCCAACATGACCTAATTTAGAGGATCGAAAAGTATAATTTTACATTTATCACGTGGGGTCAACAGCTAAGGAGCCCAAAGATGCCATTTTGGCCTCCATTCATGAAATTTCTCGCCACGATTCCTAGCGGTGACATTTTTTGAGTTCCGTAACTCCAATCGTAGTGATTCTCGACTCCGTGGCGGTTAGTAGAAAGCCATTTTTGAAATCCATAAGTCCATGTCTGATAGGCATCGCGAAGGCTCGCAAAATTTTAATATCTGGTTTTCAAAAGAGGTCATTCTCGCCTCCGTCGCTCGGGCAGATTTCTCGCAACATTTATGGAGATTGGCAGATTTTTGACCAAGATAGATCCAACCGCCATGAAAAGTGACCTATTGGAAGCCCAACAGATGTAATTTAACGTTATCAAAAAGTAAAATTCTTACAGTATCACGCGGCAGTCAAGAGACAAAAGATGCCATTTTGGCCTCCGTCGAAAGCAGATTTCCAACATTCCGGCGATTGGCATTTTTTGACCAAGATAGATCCAAATACCATTTAAAAGTGACCTCGTTGGAAGCCCAACAGATGTAATTCAACGTATCAAAAAGTAAAATTTTACAGTATCACGCTGGCAGCTGAAGAGACAAAAGATGCCATTTTAGCCTCCGCTCGAACATTTCGCATTTCTCGTCAACATTTCGAGATTGGCGGATTTTTGACCAAGATAGATCCAAGTATCACCATGAAAAATGACCTCGTTGGAAGCCCAACATGACCTAATTTAGAGGATCGAAAAGTATAATTTTACATTTATCACATGGGGCAGCTAAAGAGCCCAAAGATGCCATTTTGGCCTCCATTCAGGGAAATTTCTCACGATTCCTAGCGGTGACATTTTTGAGTTCCGATAGAATCCAATCGTAGTGATTCGACCCAACATGACCTTAGTAGAAAGCTATTTTTGAAATCCATAAGTCCATGTCTGATAGGCATCGCGAAGGGCTCGCAAAATTGACGCCCAAAAGAGGTCATTCTAGCCCCGCTCGGGCAAATTTATGTCAACATTTATGGAGATTGACATTTTTTGAGACCAAGATAGATCCAATCATAGGGAAAAGTGACCTGTTGGAAGCCCAACAGATGTAATTTAACGTTATCGAAAAGTAAAATTCTTACAGGCATCACGGGCAGTTGAAGAGACAAAAGATGCCATTTTGGCCATCTTCGTCGCGCAGATTTATGGCGATTGGCAGATTTTTGACCAAGATAGATCCAAATAAACGAAAAGTGACCTGTTGGAAGCCTAACAGATGTAATTTAACGTATCGAAAAGTAAAATTTTACAAAATCACATGGGCAAATGAAGAGACAAAAGATGCCATTTTGGCCTCCGCTCGAGCAGCATTTCTTGGCCAACATATCCGGCGATTGGTAGATTTTTGACCAAGATAGATCCAGCCGCCATGAAAGTGACCCGTTGGAAGCCCAACAGATGTAATTCAATGTATCAAAATGTAAAAATTCTTACGTGTATCACGTGGGCACCGAAGAGACAAAAAGATGCCATTTTGGCCTCCGCTCGCAGATTTCAACATTTCTCGGGCGATTGGCATATTTTTGACCAAGATAGATCCAAATAATGAAAGTGACCTCGTTGGAAGCCCAACAGATGTAATTCAACGCATCAAAAAAGTAAAATTCTTACAGTATCACGCAGGCAGTCAAGAGACAAAAGATGCCATTTTGGCCTCCGCTCGAGCAGATTTCTATCAACATTTCTCGAGATTGGCGGATTTTTGACCAAGATAGATCCAATCGCCATGAAAATTGACCTCGCTGGAAGCCCAACATGACCTAATTTAGAGGATCGAAAAGTATAATTCTTACATTTATCACGGGGGCAGCTAAGGAGCCCAAAGATGCCATTTTGGCCTCCATTCAGAAAATTTATCACGATTCCTAGCGGTGACATTTTTTGAGTTCCGTAACTCCAATCGTAGTGATTCCGACTCAAAGGCGGTTAGTAGAAAGCTATTTTTGAACCATAAGTCCATGTTCCGATAGGCATCGCGAAGGCTCGCAAAATTGATGGTTTTCAAAAGAGGTCATTCTAGCCTCCGTCGCAGATTTATGGAGATTGGCATTTTTTGACAAGATAGATCTTTATGGAGATTAGATGTAATTTAACGTTATCTAAAAAGTAAAATTTGACCAAGATAGATGCCATTTTACCGCTCATGAAAAGTGACCAAGATAGATCCACTGCGAGCCCAACAGATGTAATTTAACGTTATCAAAAAACTAAAATTTTACAGTATCACATGGGCAAATCAAGAGACAAAGATGCCATTTTGGCCTCGCTCGGGCAGATTGGCCAACATATCCGGGCGATTGGGTAGATTTTTGACCAAGATAGATCCATCCACCACGAAAAGTGACCTGTTGGAAGCCCAACAGGATGTAATTTAACGTATCAAAAAGTAAAATTCTTACAGTGTATCACATGGGCAAATTAAGAGACAAAAGATGCCATTTTGGCCTCCGTCGTGCGCATTTCTATCAACATATTTCCAAGATTGGTAGATTTTTGACCAAGATAGATCCAAATGTACATGAAAAGTGACCTGTTGGAAGCCCAACAGAGATGTAATTCAATGTATCAAAAAGTAAAATTCTTAGAGGTATCACGTGGGCAGTCAAGAGACAAAAGATGCCATTTTGGCCTCCGTCGAGCGCATTTCTATCAACATTTCGAGATTGGCAGATTTTTGACCAAGATAGATCCAATCGCCATGAAAAATTGACCTGTTGGAAGCCCAACATGACCTAATTTAGAGGATCGAAAAGTATAATTTTTACATTTATCACGTGGGGCTAAGGAGCCCAAAGATGCCATTTTGGGCTCCATTCATGGAAATTTTCTGTCACGATTCCTAGCGGTGACATTTTTTGAGTTCCGTAACTCCAATCGTAGTGATTCTCGACTCCCAATAGTAGAAAGCTATTTTTGAAATCCATAAGTCCATGTTCGATAGGCATCGCGAAGGCTCGCAAAATTGACGGTTTTCAAAAGAGGTCATTCTCGCCTCCGCTCGAGTGCAGATTTCCAACATTTATGGAGATTGGCGATTTTTGACCAAGATAGATCCAGCTGCCATGAAAAAGTGACCTGTTGGAAGCCCAACAGATGTAATTTAACGTTATCAAAAAGTAAAATTTTTGCAGGTATCACGGGCAGCTGAAGAGACAAAAGATGCCATTTTGGCCTCCGCTCGCGCATTTCCAACATATCGCGATTGGGCATTTTTTGACCAAGATAGATCCAGTCCGCCACGAAAAGTGACCCGTTGGAAGCCCAACAGATGTAATTCAACGCATCAAAAAGTAAAATTTTACAGGTATCACGCTGGCAAATGAAGAGACAAAAGATGCCATTTTGGCCTCCGTCGAGCAGATTTCTGGCAACATTTCGAGATTGGCGGATTTTTGACCAAGATAGATCCGCTACCATGAAAATTGACCTGTTGGAAGCCCAACATGACCTAATTTAGAGGATCGAAAAGTATAATTTTTACATTTATCACGTGGGGCAGCTAAGGAGCCCAAAGATGCCATTTTTGGCCTCCATTCAGTGGAAATTTCTATCACATTCCTAGCGGTGACATTTTTGAGTTCCGAACCCAATCGTAGTGATTCCGACTGCGCGGTTAGTAGAAAGCTATTTTTGAAATCCATAAGTCCATGTCTGATAGGCATCGCGAAGGCTCGCAAAATTGATGGTTTTCAAAAGAGGTCATTCTCGCCTCCGCTCGCGCATTTATGTCAACATTTATGGAGATTGGCAGATTTTGACCAAGATAGATCCATTCATGAAAGTGACCTCGTTGGAAGCCCAACAGATGTAATTTAACGTTATCAAAAGTAAAATTTTACAGTATCACGTGAGCAAATGAAGAGACAAAAGATGCCATTTTGGCCTCTGTCGGGCAGATTTCCAAAGCGATTGGCAGATTTTTGACCAAGATAGATCCAGTCGCCACGAAAAGTGACCTGTTGGAAGCCCAACAGATGTAATTTAACGTATCGAAAAGTAAAATTCTTACATGTATCACATGGGCAGCTGAAGAGACAAAAGATGCCATTTTGGCCTCCGTCGTTGGCAGATTTCTAAACATATCCGCGATTGGTAGATTTTTGACCAAGATAGATCCCGGCCGCCATGAAAAGTGACCTCGTTGGAAGCCCAACAGATGTAATTCAATGTATCAAAATGTAAAATTCTTAGAGGTATCACGTGGGCAGTCAAGAGACAAAAGATGCCATTTTGGCCTCCGTCTCGGATTTCAACATTTCGAGATTGGCAGATTTTTGACCAAGATAGATCCAAATGCCATGAAAATTGACCGTTGGAAGCCCAACATGACCTAATTTAGAGGATCGAAAAGTAAAATTTTTTTACATTTATCACGCAGGCAGCTCAAGAGCCCAAAGATGCCATTTTGGCCTCCATTCATGGAAATTTCTGTCAACATTTCTTCCTATTGGCGGATTTTTTGACCAAGATAGATCCAATCGTGAAAATTGATTCTCGACTGGAAGCCCAACAGAAAGCTATTTTTGAAATCCAAAGTCCATGTTTACAGGCATCACGAAGGCAGCAAAATTGACAAAGATGCCATTTTCATTCTCGCCTCCGCTTATGTCAGATTCCTAGCCAACATTTTTTGAGAGATTGGCAGATTTTGACCAAGATAGATCCACTCGCCATGAAAAGTGACCTATTGAAGCCCAACCATGTAATTTAACGTTATCGAAAAGCAAAATTCTTACAGGTATCACGCGGGCATTGAAGAGACAAAAAGATGCCATTTTTGCCTCCGTCGTTTCGGGCGATTTATGGAGATTGGCAGATTTTTGACCAAGATAGATCCAAATACCATTTAAAAGTGACCTGTTGAAGCCCAACAGATGTAATTTAACGCTATCAAAAAGTAAAATTCTTACGTGTATCACGCGGGCAGTCGAAGAGACAAAAGATGCCATTTTTGGCCTCCGCTCGAAAGCGATTGCCAACATTTCGAGATTGGCGGATTTTGACCAAGATAGATCCAAATACCATGAAAAAGTGACCTATTGGAAGCCCAACATGACCTAATTTAGAGGATCGAAAAGTATAATTTTACATTTATCACATGGGCAGCTAAAGAGCCCAAAGATGCCATTTTGGCCTCCATTCAGTGAAATTTCTGTCACGATTCCTAGCGGTGACATTTTTTGAGTTCCTGAAGATCCAATCGTAGTGATTCGACCGCTGGTGCTTAGTAGAAATCTATTTTTGAAATCCATAAGTCCATGTTCGATAGGCATCGCGAAGGCTCGCAAAATTGATTTTTCAAAAGAGGTCATTCTAGCCTCCGTCGCATTTATGTCAACATTTATGGAGATTGGCAGATTTTTGACCAAGATAGATCCAAATGCCATGAAAAGTGACCTGTTGAAGCCCAACAGATGTAATTAACGTTATTGAAAAAGTAAAATTTTTACATGTATCACGTGGCAGTCGAAGAGACAAAAGATGCCATTTTGGCCTCCGCTCGAGGGCGCAGATTTCTCGAGATTGGCAGATTTTGACCAAGATAGATCCACCGCACTTAAAAAGTGACCTGTTGGAAGCCCAACAGATGTAATTTAACGACGAAAAGTAAAATTCTTACATTTATCACATGGGCAACAAAGAGACAAAAGATGCCATTTTGGCCTCCGTTCAGTGTGATTGGCCAACATATCCGAGATTGGCAGATTTTTGACCAAGATAGATCCCAATCGCCATGAAAGTGACTCGTGCAGAAGCCCAACAGATGTAATTCAATGTATCAAAATGTAAAATTTTTACACGTATCACGTGGCAAAATTGAAGAGACAAAAGATGCCATTTTAGCCTCCGTCGCAGAGATTGTCAACATTTATGGAGATTGGCATATTTTTGACCAAGATAGATCCAAATATTTAAAAGTGACCTCGTTGGAAGCCCAACAGATGTATTCAATGCATCAAAAGTAAAATTTTACAGTATCACGCAGTAATGAGGAGACAAAAGATGCCATTTTGGCCTCCGCTCGAGCAGCTATCAACATTTCGAGATTGGCGGATTTTTGACCAAGATAGATCCGCCGCCATGAAAAGTGACCTGTTGGAAGCCCAACATGACCTAATTTAGAGGATCGAAAAGTATAATTCTTACATTTAACACATGGGCAGCTAAGGAGCCCAAAGATGCCATTTTGGCCTCCATTCAGTGAAAATTTCGTCACGATTCCTAGCGACACATTTTTTGAGTTCCGCGAATTAATCACCGGATTCCGACTCCATGGTTAGTAGAAAAGTATTTTTGAAATCCATAAGTCCATGTTCCATTGGGCACGCGAAGGCTCGCAAAATTGATGGTTTTCAAAAAGAGGTCATTTTGCCTCCGCTCGCAAGCATTTCCTAACTTTTATGGAGATTGGCAGATTTTTGACCAAGATAGATCCAAATAATGAAAAGTGACCTCGTTGAAGCCCAACAGATGTAATTTAACGTTATCAAAAAGTAAAATTCTTACAGTATCACGCGGCAGTCAAGAGACAAAGATGCCATTTTGGCCTCCGTTCGAGCAGATTTCTCGCAACATTGGCAAAGATTATTTTTGACCAAGATAGATCCAAATTTAAAAAATGACCTGGAAGCCTAACATGATGTAATTTAACGTATCGAAAAGTAAAATTCTTACATTTATCACATGGGTAGCTAAGAGACAAAAGATGCCATTTTGGCCTCCATTCGTGCGTATTTCTATCAACATATTCGCGATTGGTAGATTTTTGACCAAGATAGATCCCGCCATAGTGAGAAAAAGTGACCTCGTTGGAAGCCCAACAGATGTAATTCAATGTATCAAAATGTAAAATTTTAGAGGTATCACGTGGGCAGTTGAAGAGACAAAAAGATGCCATTTTGGCCTCCGTCGTGCATTTTTCACAACATTTCCGGAGATTGGCAGATTTTTGACCAAAATAGATCCACGCCATGAAAATTGACCTCGTTGGAAGCCCAACATGACCTAATTTAGAGGATCGAAAAAAGTATAATTTTACATTTATCACGTGGTAGCTTAAGAGCCCAAAGATGCCATTTTGGGCTCCATTCATGGAAATTTCGGGCGATTCCTAGCGGTGACATTTTTGAGTTCCAGAACTCCAATCGTAAATTGACTCCGTGGCGGTTAAGCCTAACAGAAAGTAATTTGAAATCCATAAGTCCATGTTTTGGTAGGCATCGCTGGGGCCTGCAAAAAACCGACGGTTTTCAAAAGAGGTCATTTTGGCCTCCGTCGCGCGCGTTTCTATCAACATTTATGGAGATTGGTAGATTTTTGACCAAGATAGATCCAAATACATGAAAAGTGACCTCGTTGGAAGCCCAACAGATGTAATTTAACGTTATCAAAAGTAAAATTCTTGCTGTATCACGTGGCAGGCAAGAGAGACAAAAGATGCCATTTTGGCCTCGTTCGCAGATTTCTCACGATTGGCATATTTTTGACCAAGATAGATCCAAATAGCCACGAAAAGTGACCTCGTGGAAGCCCAACAGATGTAATTCAACGCATCAAAAGTAAAATTTTACAGGTATCACGCGGGCAGTCAAGAGACAAAAGATGCCATTTTAGCCTCCGTCGAGCAGATTGCCAACATTTCGAGATTGGCGGATTTTTGACCAAGATAGATCCAAATACCATGAAAATTGACCCAAGCCCAACATGACCTAATTTAGAGGATCGAAAAGCATAATTCTTACATTTATCACATGGGGAAGCAGCTAAAGAGCCCAAAGATGCCATTTTGGCCTCCATTCCTCGGGAAATTGGTCATGATTCCTAGCGGTGACATTTTTTGAGTTCCGTGAACTCCAATCGTAGTGATTCCGACTCAGTGCGAAGCTAGTAGAAATCTATTTTTGAAATCCATAAGTCCATGTCTCGATAGGGCATCGCGAAGGCTCGCAAAATTGACGGTTTTCAAAAGAGGTCATTTCTAGCCTCCGCTCGGGCAGATTTATGTCAACATTTATGGAGATTGGCAAAGATTTTGACCAAGATAGATCCAGGGCCGCCATGAAAGTGACCCTCGTTGGAAGCCCAACAGATGTAATTTAACGTTATCGAAAAGTAAAATTCTTACAGTGTATCACGCGGGCAGTCAAGAGACAAAGATGCCATTTTGGCCTCGCTCGCAGATTTCCGCGACAAGCGCATTTTTGACCAAGATAGATCCAAATAGCCACGGTAAAGTGACCCGTTGGAAGCCTAACAGATGTAATTTAACGTGATCGAAAAGTAAAATTTTACAAAGTATCACATGGGCAGTCAAGAGACAAAAGATGCCATTTTGGCCTCCATTCGCGTGCAGACTCTCGCCAACATATCCGGCGATTGGTAGATTTTTGACCAAGATAGATCCTCGCCGCCATAAAAGTGACCTCGTTGGAAGCCCAACAGATGTAATTCAATGTATCAAAATGTAAAATTCTTACTGTATCACGCGGGCAAATAAGAGACAAAAGATGCCATTTTGGCCTCCGCTCGTGCAGATTGCCAACATTTCTCTCATGATTGGGTAATTTTGACCAAGATAGATCCAAATGCCATTTACGTGTGACCCGTTGGAAGCCCAACAGATGTAATTCAACGCATCAAAAGTAAAATTTTACAGTATCACGCAGTAAGCTGAAGAGACAAAAGATGCCATTTTGGCCTCCGTCGAAAGCAGATTTCTATCAACATTTCTCGAGATTGGCGGATTTTTGACCAAGATAGATCCACCGCCATGAAAATTGACCTGGAAGCCCAACATGACCTAATTTAGAGGACCAAAAGTATAATTCTTACATTTATCACGCAAGGCCTAAGGAGCCCAAAGATGCCATTTTGGCCTCCATTCAGTGAAATTTCTATCACGATTCCTAGCGGTGACATTTTTTGAGTTCCGTGAATCCAATCGTAGTGATTCTCGACTCGCGTATGGCTAGTAGAAAGCTATTTTTGAAATCCATAAGTCCATGTTCGATAGGCATCGCGGGCTCAAAAATTGATGGTTTTCAAAAGAGGTCATTCCGCCTCCGCTCAAGCAGATTAACATTTATGGAGATTGGCAGATTTTGACCAAGATAGATCCAATACCATGAAAAGTGACCTGCTAAGCCCAACAGATGTAATTTAACGTTATCAAAAGTAAAATTTTACGTATCACGTAAGCAACCGGAGAGACAAAAGATGCCATTTTGGCCTCCTGCTGGCCGCGATTTCCGGCGATTGGCGTATTTTTGACCAAGATAGATCCAGCCGGCCATTTAAAAGTGACCTCGTTGGAAGCCTAACAGATGTAATTTAACGTATCGAAAAGTAAAATTTTTACGTGTATCACATGGGCAAACAAGAGACAAAGATGCCATTTTACCTCCGCTCGTGCGAGATTTCAACATATCCGGCGCGGTGATTTTTGACCAAGATAGATCCCCGCCGCCATGAAAAGTGACCGTTGGAAGCCCAACAGATGTAATTCAATGTATCAAAATGTAAAATTTTAGAGGTATCACGTGGGTATGGAAGAGACAAAAGATGCCATTTTGGCCTCCGTCGGCGCATTTCTCAACATTTCCTCGAGATTGGGCGGATTTTTGACCAAGATAGATCCAAATACCATGAAAATGACCCCGTTGGAAGCCCAACATGACCTAATTTAGAGGATCGAAAAGTATAATTTTACATTTATCACGGGCGTACCGGGAGCCCAAAGATGCCATTTTGGGCTCCATTCATGGAAATTTTCACACATTCCTAGCGGTGACATTTTTGAGTTCCCAGAATCCGCCATGAAATTCTGACCGCTGGGCGGTTAGTAGAAAGCTATTTTTGAAAATTCCATATAAGTCCACATGTCTCCAACATAGGCATTTTTGACCAAGATAGATCCACGCCATGAAACCTGCTTCTGAAGCCCAACGATGTAATTCAACTTTTCAAAAGAGAGGTCATTTTGGCCTCCGCTCAGATTGCCAACATTGGCCAACATTTATGGAGATAGATCCGGGGCGATTTTTGGAAGCCCAACATGACCTAGAGGATCCAAATACATGAAAAGTGACCATTTGGCCTCCATTCAGGAAGCCACGATTCCTAGCGGTGAATTTTTAACGTTATCCAAAAGTAAAATTTTTGAAATCCATAAGTCCATCACGATAGGCATCGTACCAAAAGACAAGATGCTATTCTAGCCTCCGTCGTTTCGCAGATTTGGTGGAGATTAAGCATTTTTGACCAAGATAGATCCAGCCGCATGAAAAGTGACTCGCTGGAAGCCCAACAGATGTAATTCAACGCATCAAAAGTAAAATTCTGCTGTATCACGGCAAATAAGAGACAAAGATGCCATTTTAGCCTCCGCTCGAAAGGCATTGGCCAAACATTTCGAGATTGGCGGATTTTTGACCAAGATAGATCCAAATACCATGAAAATTGACCTGCTTGAAGCCCAACATGACCTAATTTAGAGGATCGAAAAGTATAATTTTACATTTATCAAAGCTAAAGAGCCCAAAGATGCCATTTTGCCTCCATTCAGTGGAAATTTCGTCACGATTCCTAGCTGGCTTTTTTGAGTTCCGTAACTCCAATCGTAGTGAAATGCAGGAAGCTAGTAGAAAGCTATTTTTGAAAAGAGGTCATTCTAGGCATCGCGCTCGCAAAATTGACGGTTTTCAAAAAGAGGTCATTCTAGCCTCCGTCGCGTTTTATGTCAACATTTATGGAGATTGGCAGATTTTGACCAAGATAGATCCAGCCACCATGAAAAAGTGACCTGCTGGAGCCCAACAGGATGTAATTTAACGCTATCGAAAAAGTAAAATTCTTACGTATCACGCGGCAGTCAAGAGACAAAAGATGCCATTTTGGCCTCTCGGGTTTCGATTTTCAAGATTGGCAGATTTTTAGACCAAGATAGATCCAGCCGCCATTTAAAAGTGACCTCGTTGGAAGCCTAACAGATGTACTTAACGTATCGAAAAGTAAAATTTTGCTGTGTATCACATGGGCAGTCTATTATACAAAAGATGCCATTTTGGCCTCCGTCTCGTGCGTGCATCTATCAACATATCTCGGCGATTGGTAGATTTTTGACCAAGATAGATCCTTGCCGCCATGAAAAGTGACCGTTGAAGCCCAATAGATGTAATTCAATGTATCAAAAATGTAAAATTTTTAGAGGTATCAATGGGCAAACAAGACAAAAGATGCCATTTTGGCCTCCGTCGCGCGTTTCACAACATTTCGAGATTGGCGGATTTTTGACCAAGATAGATCCAAATACCGCCATGAAAATTGACTGGAAGCCCAACATGACCTAATTTAGAGGATCAAAAGTATAATTTTTACATTTATCACGCAGCGCTTTAAGGAGCCCAAAGATGCCATTTTTGGCCCATTCATGGAAATTTCCAATTTATTCCTAGCTATGACATTTTTTGAGTTCCGTAACTCCAATCGTAGGATTCGACTCAGGAAGTTAGTAGAAAGCTATTTTGAAATCCATAAGTCCATGTCTGATAGGCATCGCGAAGGCTTGCAAAATTGACGGTTTTCAAAAGAGGTCATTCTAGCCTCCGCTCAAGCAGATTGCCAAAGATTTATGGAGATTGGCAGATTTTTTGACCAAGATAGATCCAACCGCCATGAAAGTGACCCGCTTGAAGCCCAACAGATGTAATTCAACGCATCAAAAGTAAAATTCTGTGTATCAAAAAGAGACAAAAAGATGCCATTTTGGCCTCCGCTCGAAGGCATTTCTCACAACATTTCCGGAGATTACGATTTTTGACCAAGATAGATCCAAATGCCATGAAAAATTGACCTCCGTTGGAAGCCCAACATGCCAATTTTAGAGGATCGAAAAGTATAATTTTACATTTATCACGTGGGGGCAGCTAAGGAGCCCAAAGATGCCATTTGCCTCCATTCAGTGAAATTTGACCAAGATTCCTAGCGTGACATTTTTGAGTTCGGCAACACCCATCGAAAGTGACCTCGACTGCATGGCTAGTAGAAAGCTATTTTTGAAATCCATAAGTCCATGTCTTATAGGGTACGCGGCTCGCAAAATTGACGGTTTTCAAAAGAGGTCATTTTAGCCTCCGCTCGAGCAAATTGGCCAACATTTATGGAGATTGGCGGATTTTGACCAAGATAGATCCAACCACCATGAAAATTGACCTATTGGAAGCCCAACAGATGTAATTTAACGTTATCAAAAAGTAAAATTTTACATTTATCACGTGGGCAGCTAAGAGACAAAAAGATATTTGGCCTCCATTCAGGGTCGATCAACATTTGGCAGACATTTTTGACCAAGATAGATCCGGGGCCACACACTCGTGACTACAAGCCTAACAGATGTAATTTAACGAAATCGAAAAGTCCAATTCGATAGGCATCACATGGCTCAAATTAAGAGACAAAAGATGCCATTTTGGCCTCCTCGCTCAAGGAGCATTTATGTCAACATTTATGGAGGATTGGTAGAGATTTTGACCAAGATAGATCCTGTCACATAGAAAAAGTGACCCGTCAGGAAGCCCAACAGATGTAATTCAATGTATCAAAATGTAAAATTTTACAGTGTATCACGTGGCGAAGAGACAAAAGATGCCATTTTGGCCTGTCGCTCGCGCATTTCTCGCAAATACTTATTGGCGGATTTTTGACCAAGATAGATCCAACGCCATGAAAAATTGATTCCGTTGGAAGCCCAACATGACCTAATTTAGAGGATCTAAAAGTATAATTTTACATTTATCACATGGGCAAACCGGAGGAGCCCAAAGATGCCATTTTGGCCTCCATTCATGGAAACAACATATCCTAGCGTGACATTTTTTGAGTTCAGAATTCCAATCGTAGGGATTCTCGGACTCTGTAAGGGTTAGAGCTGTATTTTGAAATCCATGTCCATGTTCGATAGGCATCGCAGGCTTGCAAAATTGACGGTTTTAAAAAAGAGGTCATTTTAGCCTCCGCTCTGGGCAGATTTCTCACAAATATTTATGGAGATCAAGTATATTTTTTGACCAAAGATAGATCCAGGGCCGCCATGAAAAGTGACCCGTTGAAGCCCAACAGATGTAATTCAACGCATCAAAAAGTAAAATTTTACGTGTATCACGCTGGCAAATAAGAGACAAAAGATGCCATTTTGGCCTCCGCTCGAGTGCATTTCATCATCAACATTTCGAGATTACGGATTTTTGACCAAGATAGATCCGAATGCCATGAAAATTGACCTCGTTGGAAGCCCAACATGACCTAATTTAGAGGATCTAAAAGTATAATTTTTACATTTATCACGTGGGCGCCTAGAGCCCAAAGATGCCATTTTGGCCTCCATTCAGTGGAAATTTCTATCATCTATTCCTAGCGGTGACATTTTTTGAGTTCCGTGAACTCCAATCGTAGTGATTCCTCGACTCCGTAAGCGGGGGTAGAAAGCTATTTTGAAACTATAAGTCCATGTCTGATAGGCACGCGGCTCGCAAAATTGACGGTTTTCAAAAGAGGTCATTCTAGCCTCCGCTCGCGCATTTCTGCCAACATTTATGGAGATTGGCAGATTTTGACCAAGATAGATCCAAATAATTATGAAAAGTGACCGTTGGAAGCCCAACAGATGTGTAATTTAACGTTATCAAAAAGTAAAATTCTTACAGTATCACGTGGGCAATACAGAGACAAAGATGCCATTTGGCCTCCGTCGTTTTCTACGATTGGCAGATTTTTGACCAAGATAGATCCAACAGACACAAAAAAGTGACCTCAAGAAGCCCAAAGATGTAATTTAACGTATCGAAAAGTAAAATTTACGTATCACATGGGCAACAGATGCCATTTTGGCCTCCTCGCTCGCAGCAGATTTCTCGTCAACATATCCGGCGATTGGTAGATTTTTGACCAAGATAGATCCTTGGCCGCCATGAAAGTGACCCGTTGGAAGCCCAACAGATGTAATTCAATGTATCAAAAATGTAAAATTCTTAGAGGTATCACGTATGCGGCAAAATAATAAGACAAAAGATGCCATTTTGGCCTCCGCTCGTAAGATTGGCCAACATTTTATGATTGGCGGATTTTGACCAAGATAGATCCACCCGCCATGAAAATTGACCGCTGGAAGCCCAACATGACCCTAATTTAGAGGATCGAAAAAGTATAATTTACATTTATCACGTCACGGCGCTAAGGAGCCCAAAGATGCCATTTTGGCCTCCATTCATGGAAATTTCTGTCATCACGATTCCTAGCGGTGACATTTTTTTAGTTCCGCGACTCCAATCAACGTAGTGATTTCCGGACTCGCAAGCGGCTAGTAGAAAGCTATTTTTGAAATCCATAAGTCCATGTTCCGATAGGCATCGCGAAGGCTTGCAAAATTGCGACGCCAAAAGAGGTCATTCTTAGCCTCCGTCTCGCGATTTCACAACATTTATGGAGATTGGCGATTTTGACCAAGATAGATCCGCCGCCATGAAAAGTGACCCCGTTGGGAAGCCCAATAGATGTAATTCAACGCATCAAAAAGTAAAATTCTGCTGTGTATCACGCGGCAAATTAAGAGACAAAAGATGCCATTTTGGCCTCCTGTTTCAGCAGAACATTTCGAGATTGGCAGATTTTTTGACCAAGATAGATCCGGCCGGCCATGAAAATTGGACCCGTTGGAAGCCCAACATGACCTAATTTAGAGGATCAAAAAGTAAAATTCTTACATTTATCACGGGCAAACATGAGCCCAAAGATGCCATTTTGCCTCCATTCGAAATTTTCGTCACGATTCCTGGCGGTGACATTTTTGAGTTCCTAACTCCAATGGCGGATTCTCGACTGCGTATGGCTAGTAGAAAGCTATTTTTTGAAATCCATGAAAATTGACCTTATTGCGAAGGCCGCAAAATTGACGGTTTCAAAAGACCTCATTCTAGGATCCGTAAAAGTATAACATTTATGGAGATTGGCAGATTTTAAAGATAGATCAAAGATGAAAAAGTTGCTGGAAGCCCACCATTAATTTAACGTTATCAAAAGTAAAATTTTACAAAGTTACGGGCAGTCAAGAGACAAAAAGATGCCATTTTGGCCTCGCTCGCCCACTTCAATCGTATTGGCAGATTTTTGACCAAGATAGATCCAAATGGGTAAAAAAGTGACCCGTTGGAAGCCTAACAGATGTAATTTAACGTATCGAAAAGTAAAATTCTTACAGTAAATTGGGCAATTTTCAAAAAAGATGCCATTTTTGGCCCTCGCTCGCATTTATGTCAACATTTATGGAGATTGGCAGATTTTTTGACCAAGATAGATCCAGCCGCCATGAAAGTGACCGTTGGAAGCCCAACAGATGTAATTTAACGTTATCGAAAAGTAAAATTTTGTTGTATCACGTGGGCAAATGAAGAGACAAAAGATGCCATTTTGGCCTCCGTCGTCGCGATTTCCCATTTCGAGATTGCGGATTTTTGACCAAGATAGATCCGGGGCCGCCATGAAAATTGACCTCGTGGAAGCCCAACAGGATGTAATTTAACGGATCGAAAAGTAAAATTTTACATTTATCACATGGGCAGCTAAAGAGCCAAAAAGATGCCATTTTGGCCTCCATTCATGGAAATTTCACAACATATCCTAGCGACAGGTAGATTTTGACCAAGATAGATCCAATCGTAGTAAAAGTGACCTCCGTTGGAAGCCCAACAGGATGTAAATTTTTGTATCAAAAGTAAAATTCTTATAGGCACGCGGGCAAAATTGAAGAGACAAAAGATGCCATTTTGGCCTCCGCTCGCGCATTGTGCCAACATTTCCGGAGATTGGCATATTTTTGACCAAGATAGATCCACGCCATTAAAAGTGACCCGTTGGAAGCCCAACAGATGTAATTCAACGCATCAAAAAGTAAAATTTTACGTATCACGCAGCGGTCGAAGAGACAAAAGATGCCATTTTGGCCCCGCTCGAGCGCATTTCTATCAACATTTCTCGAGATTGGGATTTTTGACCAAGATAGATCCAAATACCAAGCCATGAAAATTGACCTCGTTGGAAGCCCAACATGACCTAATTTAGAGGATCGAAAAGTATAATTTTACATTTATCACGTGGGGGGCGCTAAGGAGCCCAAAGATGCCATTTTGGCCTCCATTCAGTGGAAATTTCCACGATTCCTAGCGTGACATTTTTTGAGTTCCGAACTCCAATCGTAGTGATTCTCGACTCGTGAAGCTAGTAGAAAGCTATTTTTGAAATCCATAAGTCCATGTCTGATAGGCATCGGAGGCTCGCAAAATTGACGGTTTTCAAAAAGAGGTCATTCTAGCCTCCGCTCGGGCGTATTTCTCACAACTTTTATGGAGATTGGCGTATTTTGACCAAGATAGATCCAAATACCATGAAAAGTGACCTGTTGGAAGCCCAACAGATGTAATTTAACGCTATCAAAAAGTAAAATTCTTACGTGTATCACGTGGGCAAATTAAGAGACAAAAGATGCCATTTTGGCCTCTCGCTCGGGCAAGATTATATTGGCAGATTTTTGACCAAGATAGATCCAGTCGCACATTTAAAGTGACCTGTTGGAAGCCTAACAGATGTAATTTAACGACGAAAAGTAAAATTCTTACAGTATCACACATGGGCAACCGAAGAGACAAAAGATGCCATTTTGGCCTCCGCTCGTGCGTAGATTTCTATCAACATATCCGCGACAGTAGATTTTTGACCAAGATAGATCCTGCCGCCATGAAAGTGACCTGTTGATGCCCAACAGATGTAATTCAATGTATCAAAATGTAAAATTTTAGAGGTATCACGTGGGCAGTCCGAAGAGACAAAAGATGCCATTTTGGCCTCCGCTTGCGCGCATTGGCCAACATTTCGAGATTGGCAGATTTTTGACCAAGATAGATCCAAATAGCCATGAAAATTGATCTGTTGGAAGCCCAACATGACCTAATTTAGAGGATCGAAAAGTATAATTTTTACATTTATCACGTAGCAGCTAAGGAGCCCAAAGATGCCATTTTGGGCTCCATTCATGGAAATTTCCACGATTCCTAGCGGTGACATTTTTTGAGTTCCGTGAACTCCAATCGTAGTGATTCTCGACTGCGGCGGTTAGTAGAAAGCTATTTTTGAAATCCATAAGTCCATGTCTCGATAGGCATCGCGAAGGCTCGCAAAAATTGACGGTTTTCAAAAGAGGTCATTCTAGCCTCCGTCGCGCATTTGCCAACATTTATGGAGATTGGCGTTTTTGACCAAGATAGATCCAAATACCATGAAAGTGACCTGTTGGAAGCCCAACAGATGTAATTTAACGTTATCGGGGTGCAAAATTTTTACAGTGCATCACGGGGCAAACAAGAGACAAAAGATGCCATTTTGGCCTCCGTCGAGCAAGCATTTCCAACATTTCGAGATTGGCGGATTTTTGACCAAGATAGATCCACGCCACATGAAAAGTGACCCGCTGGAAGCCCAACATGATGTAATTCAAACGATCAAAAAGTAAAATTCTTACATTTATCACGCTGGCAGTCAAGAGACAAAAGATGCCATTTTAGCCTCCATTCGAAAGAAAATTTCTCACAACATTTCGAGATTGGCGGATTTTTGACCAAGATAGATCCACAACCATGAAAAGCTGAAAATTAAGTCCATGTCCGATAGGCCAAATATGACCTAAATTAGAGGATCGGCAGTATAATTTTCCGTACATTTATCACATGGAGATTGGCAGATTTTGACCAAGATAGATCCTGCCAAAGAGCCCAAAGATGCCATTTTTGGCCTCCATTCAAAGGAAATTTCGGCCACGATTCCTAGAGAAAAACATGCCATTTTTTGAGTTCGTTCTGGCCCAATCGTGGTGATTTTTGACTGATAGATCCAAATGTTAGTAGAAATCTATTTTTGAAAGCCATAAGTCCATGTAATTTAGGCATCGCGAAAATTCTTACAAAATTGACGCTGGGCCAAAGAGGTCATTCTAGCCATTTTGGCCTCGTCATTTATGTCAACATTTATGGAGATTGGCGATTTTGACCAAGATAGATCCAACGCCATGAAAAGTGACTCGTTGGAAGCCCAACAGATGTAATTTAACGTATCAAAAAGTAAAATTCTTACTGTGTATCACGGGCAAATGAGAGACAAAAAGATGCCATTTTGGCCTCGTCGCTCGCAGATTTCCAACGATTGCAGATTTTTTGACCAAGATAGATCCAAATACCATGAAAAAGTGACTGCTGGAAGCCCAACATGATGTAATTTAACGGATAAAAGTAAAAATTTTTACATTTATCAAGAAGGGCAGCTAAGAGCCAAAAGATGCCATTTTGGCCTCCATTCATGGAAATTTCCACAACATAGCGTGACATTTTTGATTTTTTGACCAAGATAGATCCAATCGCCATGAAAAGTGACCTCGTATGGGGTAGTAGAACAGATGTAATTCAATGTATCAAAAATGTAAAATTCCCTTATAGGTATCACGGGCAAAATCGAAGAGACAAAAGATGCCATTTTAGCCTCCGTCAGGCAGATTTCCAAACATTTCAAGAGATTGGCATATTTTTGACCAAGATAGATCCAAATACATGAAAGTGACCCGTTGGAAGCCCAACAGATGTAATTCAACGCATCAAAAGTAAAATTTTACAGTATCACGCAGCAAATAAGAGACAAAAGATGCCATTTTGGCCTCCGCTCGATCATTTCTATCAACATTTCGAGATTGGCGGATTTTTGACCAAGATAGATCCAAATAGCCATGAAAATTGACCTGCTTGGAAGCCCAACATGACCTAATTTAGAGGGATCGGTGCTATAATTTTACATTTATCACGCGCCTAAGGAGCCCAAAGATGCCATTTTGGCCTCCATTCAGGGAAATTTCGTCACGATTCCTAGCGGTGACATTTTTTGAGTTCAGAACCCCAATCGTAGTGATTCTAGACTCGCGGCGGTTAGTAGAAAGCTATTTTTGAAATCCATAAGTCCATGTCCGATAGGCATCGCGGCTGCTCGCAAAATTGACGGTTTTCAAAAGAGGTCATTCTCGCCTCCGTCATTTTCCTCGTCAACTTTTATGGAGATTGGCAGATTTTGACCAAGATAGATCCAAATAGCCATGAAAAGTGACCCGTTGAAGCCCAACAGATGT
The DNA here is from genome assembly GCA_015847255.1 of Hyparrhenia diplandra. NCBI lineage: Eukaryota > Viridiplantae > Streptophyta > Magnoliopsida > Poales > Poaceae > Hyparrhenia > Hyparrhenia diplandra. The sequence continues at coordinate 121,013 of JADLZK010001212.1, read as the reverse complement.
AATTTAACGTTATCGAAAAGTAAAATTTTTACAGTATCACGGGCAGTCAAGAGACAAAAGATGCCATTTTGGCCTCGTCGCGCGCAGATTTCCGCGATTGGCGTATTTTTGACCAAGATAGATCCAAATATTTAAAAGTGACCTCGTTGGAAGCCTAACAGATGTAATTTAACGTGATCGAAAAGTAAAAATCTTACAGTATCACATGGGCAGTCGAAGAGACAAAAAGATGCCATTTTGGCCTCCGTCCGTGCAGATTTTATCAACATATCCGGCGATTGGTAGATTTTTTGACCAAGATAGATCCCGCCGCCATGAAAGTGACCCGTTGAAGCCCAACAGATGTAATTCAATGTATCAAAATGTAAAATTCTTAGAGGTATCACGCGGGCAAATAAGAGACAAAGATGCCATTTTGGCCTCCGTTTCCGTGCGCATTTCCTCAACATTTCGAGATTGCGGATTTTTGACCAAGATAGATCCAAATACCATGAAAATTGACCTGTTGGAAGCCCAACATGACCTAATTTAGAGGATCGAAAAGTATAATTTTACATTTATCACGTGGGGGGGGCAGCTAAGGAGCCCAAAAGATGCCATTTTGGCCTCCATTCATGGAAATTTCTTCGTCACGATTCCTAGCGGTGACATTTTTGAGTTCCGAACTCCAATCGTAGTGATTCGACTCTCAGGCGAAGCTAGTAGAAAGCCATTTTTGAAATCCATAAGTCCATGTTCCGATAGGCACGCGAAGGCTCCGCAAAACCGACGGGTTTTCAAAAGAGGTCATTCTAGCCTCCGCTCGCGCGCATTGGCCAACATTTATGGAGATTGGCGCATTTTGACCAAGATAGATCCGCCGCCATGAAAAGTGACCTCGTTGGAAGCCCAACAGATGTAATTTAACGTTATCAAAAGTAAAATTTTACGTGTATCACGTGGGCAGCCGAAGAGACAAAAGATGCCATTTTGGCCTCTCGCTCGAAAGCGTATTTCGGGCGATTTCCTGGACGGATTTTTGACCAAGATAGATCCAAATACATGAAAATTGACCTGTTGGAAGCCCAACATGATGTAATTCAACGATCAAAAAGTAAAATTCTTACAGGTATCACGCTGGCAAACAAGAGACAAAAGATGCCATTTTTAGCCTCCATTCGGAAATTGCACGATTCCTAGCAACATTTTTTGATTGGCGGATTTTTTGACCAAGATAGATCCGGGGCTATTTTTGAAAAAATTGTCCATGTTGAAGGCCAACATGACCTAATTTAGAGGATTTCAAAAGTATAATTTTACATTTATCACATGGGGCAGCTTTAAGAGCCCAAAGATGCCAAGATAGCCTCCATCTCAGTGAAATTTCCCAAGCAGGATGATTCCTAGCGGTGACATTTTTGAGTTCACGTAAAATGAAGACAAAAACGTGCCATTCTGACCTCGCTCGGTTAGTAGAAATCTATTTGAAATCCATAAGTCCATGTCCCGATAGGTACGCGGAAGCCTAACAAAAATTGACGCTTTCAAAAGAGGTCATTCTAGCCTCCGCTCGAGACAAAAGATGCCATTTTGTCAACATTTATGGAGATTGGCGATTTTGACCAAGATAGATCCAAATAGCCATGAAAAGTGACCGTTGGAAGCCCAACAGATGTAATTTAACGTTATCAAAAAGTAAAAATTCTGGCAGTATCACGTGGGCAAAAAGAGACAAAAGATGCCATTTTGGCCTCCGTCGCTCGCAGATTTCGAGATTGGCGGATTTTTGACCAAGATAGATCCAAATCGCCATGAAAAGTGACCTCGTTGGAAGCCTAACAGATGTAATTTAACGGATCGAAAAGTAAAATTCTTACATTTATCACATGGGCAAATAAGAGACAAAAGATGCCATTTTGGCCTCCATTCGCGGTGCATTTCACAACATATCCGGGCGATTGGTAGATTTTTTTGACCAAGATAGATCCCGCCGCTTATAAAGTGACTCCGTTGGAAGCCCAACAGATGTAATTCAATGTATCAAAAATGTAAAATTCTTACGTATCACGCGGGCAAAATTGAAGAGACAAAAGATGCCATTTTGGCCTCCTCTCGGCGCATTTTCCAACATTTCGGAGATTGCATATTTTTTGACCAAGATAGATCCAACCATGAAAAGTGACCTGTTGGAAGCCCAACAGATGTAATTCAACGCATCAAAAAGTAAAATTTTACAGTATCACGCAGCGTCAAGAGACAAAAGATGCCATTTTGGCCTCCGCTCGAAATTTTTCTATCAACATTTCGAGATTGGCGGATTTTTTTGACCAAGATAGATCCAAATACCATGAAAATTGACCCGTTGGAAGCCCAACATGACCTAATTTAGAGGATCGAAAAGTATAATTCTTACATTTATCACATGGGCAGCTAAGGAGCCCAAAGATGCCATTTTGGCCTCCATTCAGTGGAAATTTCTCACACGATTCCTAGCGGTGACATTTTTTGAGTTCCGTAACTCCAATCGTAGTGATTCTGACTCCGAGCGGTTTGGTAGTAGAAAGCTATTTTTGAAATCCATAAGTCCATGTCCGATAGGCATCGCGGCGGCTCGCAAAATTGACGGTTTTCAAAAAGAGGTCATTCGCCTCCGCTCGCGGGCGATTTCAACATTTATGGAGATTGGCAGATTTTTGACCAAGATAGATCCAAATACCATGAAAAAGTGACCTGTTGGAAGCCCAACAGATGTAATTTAACGTTATCAAAAAGTAAAATTTTACTGTGTTTCACGCGGGCAAATCAAGAGACAAAAGATGCCATTTTGGCCTCTGCTCGCGCGTATTTCAACATTGGCGTAGATTTTTGACCAAGATAGATCCACCACCATTTAAAAGTGACCTGTTGGAAGCCTAACAGATGTAATTTAACGTGATCGTAAAAGTAAAATTTTACAGTATCACATGGGCAAATGAAGAGACAAAAGATGCCATTTTGGCCTCCGTCGCGCGTGCATTTCTATCAACATATCCGCGCGATTGGTAGATTTTTGACCAAGATAGATCCTGTCGCCATGAAAAAGTGACCTGTTGGAAGCCCAACAGATGTAATTCAATGTATCAAAAAGTAAAATTCTTAGAGGTATCACGTGGGCAACCGAAGAGACAAAAGATGCCATTTTGGCCTCCGTCGCTCGCGCATTGCCAACATTTCGAGATTGGCGGATTTTTGACCAAGATAGATCCAAATGCCATGAAAATTGACCTCGTTGGAAGCCCAACATGACCTAATTTAGAGGATCGAAAAGTATAATTTTACATTTATCACGTAGTAGCTAAGGAGCCCAAAGATGCCATTTTGGGCTCCATTCATGGAAATTTCTCGCCAAGATTCCTAGCGGTGACATTTTTTGAGAGTTCCGTAACTCCAATCGTAGTAGTGATTCTCGACTGCTGGAAGGCTAGTAGAAAGCTATTTTTGAAATCCATAAGTCCATGTCCGATAGGCATCGCGAAGGCTCGCAAACCGACGGTTTTCAAAAGAGGTCATTCTCGCCTCCGCTCGCGTATTTCGCCAACATTTATGGAGATTGGCGATTTTTGACCAAGATAGATCCAAATGCCATGAAAAAGTGACCGTTGGAAGCCCAACAGATGTAATTTAACGTTATCAAAAAGTAAAATTTTACAGTATCACGCGGCAAATTTAAGAGACAAAAGATGCCATTTTGGCCTCCGTTTCGGCAGATTGCGTGATTTCTCGAGATTGGCGGATTTTTGACCAAGATAGATCCATTTGCCATGAAAATTGACCTCGTTGGAAGCCCAACAGATGTAATTCAATGCATCAAAAAGTAAAATTTTACATTTATCACGCTGGCAAATTGGAGACAAAAGATGCCATTTTGGACTCCATTCGAGCACGATTCCTACAAACATTTTTTGAGATTGGCGAATTTTGACCAAGATAGATCCAAATCCATGAAAATTGACCCGCATGGAAGCCCAACATGACCTAATTTAGAGGATCGAAAAGTATAATTTTACATTTATCACATGGGGCAGCTTGAAAGAGCCCAAAGATGCCATTTTGGCCTCCATTTAGATGAAATTTAACCAAGATTCCTAGCGGTGACATTTTTGAGTTCCGAACAAACCCAATTTGGCCTGATTCGACTCGTGCGTATTTTAGAAAGCTATTTTTGAAATCCATAAGTCCATGTCTCGATAGGCATCGCGAAGGCTCGCAAAATTGACGGTTTTGGGCAAAAAGAGGTCATTTTAGCCTCCGCTCGGGCGATTTATGTCAACATTTATGGAGATTGGCAGATTTTTGACCAAGATAGATCCAGTCGCCATGAAAAAGTGACCTGTTGAAGCCCAACAGATGTAATTTAACGCTATCAAAAAGTAAAATTCTTGCGTATCACGCGGGGCAAATAAGAGACAAAAAGATGCCATTTTGGCCTCCGTTCGCGCATTTCCAACATTTCGACGACAGCGGATTTTTGACCAAGATAGATCCAATACCATGAAAAAGTGACCTCGTTGGAAGCCCAACAGATGTAATTTAACGGATCGAAAAGTAAAATTTTACATTATCACATGGGCAAATTGAGAGACAAAAGATGCCATTTTGGCCTCCGCTCGTATGGAAATTTCTCACAACATATCTAGCGATTGGTAGATTTTTGACCAAGATAGATCCAATCGCCATAAAGTGACCTCGTTGGAAGCCCAACAGATGTAATTCAATGTATCAAAATGTAAAATTCTTATAGTATCACGCGGCAAAATTGAAGAGACAAAAGATGCCATTTTGGCCTCCGTCAGGCAGATTGGCCAACATTTCGGGCGATTGGCATATTTTTGACCAAGATAGATCCAGTCACCATGAAAAGTGACCTGTTGAAGCCCAACAGATGTAATTCAACGCATCAAAAAGTAAAATTCTTACAGTATATCACGCAGCAGTCAAGAGACAAAAGATGCCATTTTGGCCTCCGCTCGAAAGCAGATTTCTATCAACATTTCGAGATTGGCGGATTTTTGACCAAGATAGATCCAGTCGCCATGAAAATTGACCCGCTGGAAGCCCAACATGACCTAATTTAGAGGATCGAAAAGTATAATTCTTACATTTATCACGTGGCAGCTAAGGAGCCCAAAGATGCCATTTTGGCCTCCATTCAGGAAATTTCTCAAGCAAGATTCCTAGCGGTGACATTTTTTGAGTTCCGTAACTCCAATCGTAGTGATTCCGACTCCGTGCGGTTAGTAGAAAAGCTATTTTTGAAATCCATAAGTCCATGTCCGATAGGCATCGCGAAGGCTCGCAAAATTGACGGTTTTCAAAAGAGGTCATTCCTCGCCTCCGTCGCGCAGATTTCTCGCCAACATTTATGGAGATTGGCGTATTTTGACCAAGATAGATCCAATACCATGAAAAAGTGACCTGCTGGAAGCCCAACAGATGTAATTTAACGTTATCGAAAAGTAAAATTCTTACATGTATCACGTGGGCAAATCAAGAGACAAAAGATGCCATTTTGGCCTCCGCTCGAGCGCATTGGCCAACATTTCTCGAGATTGGCGATTTTTGACCAAGATAGATCCAAATGTAAAATTTCCATGAAAAGTGACCTCGTTGGAAGCCCAACATGACCTAATTTAGAGAAAAGATCTAAAAGTAAAATTTTTACATTTATCACGTGGCGCAAATAAGGAGCCCAAAGATGCCATTTTGGCCTCCATTCGGGAAATTTTCGTCAACATTCCTAGCGGTGACATTTTTTGAGTTCCGTAGATCCAATCGTAGTGATTCTGACTCGCGCGAAGATAGTAAAAGCAATTTTTGAAATCCATAAGTCCATGTTCGATAGGCGTGGGCAAATTAAAAGACAAAAAGATGCCATTTTGGCCTCCGCTCGGTAAGTGCATTGGTCAACTTTTATGGAGATTGGCAGATTTTGACCAAGATAGATCCAACGGCCATGAAATTGACCCCGTTGGAAGCCCAACATGATGTAATTTAACGGATCTAAAAGTAAAAATTTTTACATTTATCACGTGGCAGCTAAGGAGCCAAAAGATGCCATTTTGGCCTCCATTCATGGAAAGATTTCACGATTGGTAGATTTTTGACCAAGATAGATCCGAGGCCGCCATTTAAAAGTGACCTCGACTAGCCTAACAGGATGTAATTTAACGATTGAAAAGTAAAATTCTTGATAGTATCACATGGGCAAATTGAGAGACAAAAGATGCCATTTTTTGGCCTCCGCTCGCGTGCGCGCATTTCTATCAACATATCCGCGATTGGTAGATTTTTGACCAAGATAGATCCCTGTCGCCATGAAAGTGACCTCGCGGAAGCCCAACAGATGTAATTCAATGTATCAAAATGTAAAATTCTTAGAGGTATCACGGGCAAATGAAGAGACAAAAGATGCCATTTTGGCCTCCGCTCAACGCATTTCACCAACATTTCCGAGATTGGCGGATTTTTGACCAAGATAGATCCAAATGGCCATGAAAATTGACCGCTGGAAGCCCAACATGACCTAATTTAGAGGATCGAAAAGTATAATTCTTACATTTATCACGCAGGCAGCTTAAGAGCCCAAAGATGCCATTTTGGGCTCCATTCATGGAAATTTCTCTGTCACGATTCCTAGCGGTGACATTTTTGAGTTCCGTAACTCCAATCGTAGTGATTCTAGACTGCGCGGTTAGTAGAAAGCTATTTTTGAAATCCATAAGTCCATGTCCGATAGGCATCGCGAAGGCTCGCAAAATTGACGGTTTTCAAAAGAGGTCATTCCGCCTCCGCTCGCGTATTTGGCCAACATTTATGGAGATTGGTAGATTTTTGACCAAGATAGATCCAAATACCATGAAAGTGACCTCGTTGGAAGCCCAACAGATGTAATTTAACGCATCAAAAGTAAAATTTACAGTGTATCACGTGGCAGTCAAGAGACAAAAGATGCCATTTTGGCCTCTGTTTCGCGTATTTCCGGCGATTGGGCATTTTTTGACCAAGATAGATCCAGCCATGAAAAGTGACCTGTTGGAAGCCTAACAGATGTAATTTAACGATCGGGGTGTAAAAATTTACAGTGCATCACATGGGCAGCTGAAGAGACAAAAGATGCCATTTTGGCCTCCTCGCTCGTGCGCAGATTACCAACATATCTCGCGATTGGTAGATTTTTTGACCAAGATAGATCCCTGGCCGCCATAAAAGTGACCCGTTGGAAGCCCAACAGATGTAATTCAATGTATCAAAATGTAAAAATTCTTACTGTATCACGTGGCAGTCAAGAGACAAAAAGATGCCATTTTGGCCTCCGTTTCGGCAGATTTCAACATTTCTCGGCATTGGCATATTTTTGACCAAGATAGATCCAAATACATGAAAAGTGACCCGTTGGAAGCCCAACAGATGTAATTCAACGATCAAAAGTAAAAATTTTACATTGTATCACGCAGCAAAAGGAGACAAAAGATGCCATTTTGGCCTCCATTCGATGGAATTTCATCAAACATTTCTAGAGATTTTTTGAGTTTTGACCAAGAAAGATCCAGTCGCCATGAAAAGTGACTCCGGCGGAAGCCCAACAGATGTAATTTTGAAATCGGTAAGTCCAATTCTTATAGGCATATCACGGCTCGCAAAATTGAGAGACAAAAGAGGCCATTTTGGCCTCCGTTTCGCAAAGTAGATTTCCTGATTTATGGAGATTGGCAGATTTTTGACCAAGATAGATCCGGGGCCGCCATTTAAAAGTGACCTGTTGAAGCCCAACAGATGTAATTCAACGCATCAAAAGTAAAATTTTTACAAAATCACGCTGGCAAATGAAGAGACAAAAGATGCCATTTTAGCCTCCGCTCGAGCGCATTTCTGTCAACATTTCTCGAGATTGGCGGATTTTTGACCAAGATAGATCCAAGCAAATAGCCATGAAAATTGACCGTTGGAAGCCCAACATGACCTAATTTAGAGGATCGAAAAGTATAATTCTTACATTTATCACGTAAGGCAGCGCTAAGGAGCCCAAAGATGCCATTTTGGCCTCCATTCATGGAAATTTCGTCAATGATTCCTAGCGACATTTTTTGAGTTCCGTAACTCCAATCGTAGTGATTCTCGACTCGTATGGTTAGTAGAAAGCTATTTTTGAAATCCATAAGTCCATGTTCGATAGGCACGCAAGGCTCGCAAAATTGACTAAGCCAAAAGAGAGTCATTCGCCTCCGCTCGCGTGTGCATTTCTCGTCAACTTTATGGAGATTGGCGATTTTTGACCAAGATAGATCCAAATACCATGAAAAGTGACCTCGAAGCCCAACAGATGTAATTTAATGTTATCAAAAAAGTAAAATTCTTGCTGTGTATCACGTGGCAAATAAGAGACAAAAGATGCCATTTTGGCCTCGGCTCGCGCGCATTTTTCGCGATTGGTAGATTTTTGACCAAGATAGATCCAAATACATTTAAAAGTGACCGTTGGAAGCCTAACAGATGTAATTTAACGTGATCGAAAAAGTAAAATTCTTTACGTATCACATGGGCAGCTGAAGAGACAAAAGATGCCATTTGGCCTCCGTCGTGTGCATTTATCATCAACATATCCGGCGATTGGTAGATTTTTGACCAAGATAGATCCCTGCCGCCATGAAAGTGACCTCGTTGGATGCCCAACAGATGTAATTCAATGTATCAAATGTAAAATTCTTAGAGGTATCACGTGGGCAGCTGAAGAGACAAAAGATGCCATTTTGGCCTCCGTCAGGCATTGCCAACATTTCGAGATTGGCGATTTTTGACCAAGATAGATCCAAATGCCATGAAAATTGACCCGAAAGCCCAACATGACCTAATTCTAGAGGATCGAAAAGTATAATTCTTACATTTATCACGCAGCAGCTAAGGAGCCCAAAGATGCCATTTTGGGCTCCATTCATGGAAATTTCCAACGATTCCTAGCGGTGACATTTTTGAGTTCCGTAACTCCAATCGTAGTGATTCTCGACTCCGTCAGGCGGTTAGTAGAAAGCTATTTTTGAAATCCATAAGTCCATGTTCCGATAGGCATCGCGGCGCTCGCAAAACCGACGGTTTTCAAAAAGAGGTCATTCGCCTCCGTCGTGCGTATTTCACCAACATTTATGGAGATTGGTAGATTTTGACCAAGATAGATCCAAATACATGAAAAGTGACCTGTTGGAAGCCCAACAGATGTAATTTAACGCATCAAAAGTAAAATTCTTACAGTATCACGCGGCAAATGAAGAGACAAAAAGATGCCATTTTGGCCTCCGCTCGGCAGGCATTTCCGGGCGACAAGGAGATTGGCGATTTTTGACCAAGATAGATCCAAATAGCCACGAAAAGTGACCTGGAAGCCTAACAGATGTAATTTAACGGATCGAAAAGTAAAATTCTTACATTTATCACATGGGCAGCTAAGAGCCCAAAAGATGCCATTTTTGGCCTCCGTTTAGGAAATTTGGCCAACATATCCTAGCGATTGGTAGATTTTTGACCAAGATAGATCCAATCGCCATAGTGACCTCGTTGAAGCCCAACAGATGTAATTCAATGTATCAAAATGTAAAATTCTTACGTGTATCACGTGGCTCGCAAAAAGAGACAAAAGATGCCATTTTGGCCTCCGCTTCCAGTGCGCATTTCGTCAACATTTCCGCGATTGGCATATTTTTGACCAAGATAGATCCAAATACCACGAAAGTGACCGCGTTGGAAGCCCAACAGATGTAATTCAACGCATCAAAAGTAAAATTTACGTGTGTATCACGCAGTACCCAAGAGACAAAACATGCCATTTTGGCCTCCCGCTCGAAAGCGCTGCATTTCTATCAACATTTCGAGAGATTGGCGATTTTTGACCAAGAAAGATCCAAATAGCATGAAAGTGACCCGTTGAAGCCCAACAGATGTAATTTAACGCTATCGAAAAGTAAAATTTTTACAAATCACGTGGGCAAATAGAGAGACAAAGATGCCATTTTGGCCTCGTTTCGGGCAGATTTCGATTGGCGGTAGATTTTGACCAAGATAGATCCAGATCCATGAAAAGTGACCCGCTGGAAGCCCAACAGATGTAATTCAATGTATCAAAAAGTAAAATTCTTACAGGTATCACGTGGGCAAACTGAAGAGACAAAAAGATGCCATTTTAGCCTCCGCTCGAGCAGATTTCCTCCAACATTTCGGAGATTGGCGGATTTTTGACCAAGATAGATCCGCCGCCATGAAAATTGACCTGACTTGGAAGCCCAACATGACCTAATTTTAGAGGATCGAAAAGTATAATTTTACATTTATCACGTAGGCAGCTAAGGAGCCCAAAGATGCCATTTTGGCCTCCATTCAGGAAATTGTCACGATTCCTAGCGGTGACATTTTTTGAGTTCCGAATCCAATCGTAGTGATTCTGGACTCCGCGCGGTTAGTAGAAAGCTATTTTTGAAATCCATAAGTCCATGTCCGATAGGCATCGCCGGTTGCCCGCAAAATTGACGGTTTTCAAAAGAGGTCATTCTCGCCTCCTCGCGTGCATTTCGTCAACTTTTATGGAGATTGGCAAGTGCATTTTGACCAAGATAGATCCAAATATGAAAAGTGACCTCGTTGGAAGCCCAACAGATGTAATTTAACGTTATCAAAAAGTAAAATTCTTACAGTGTATCACGTTGGCAAAAGAGACAAAAGATGCCATTTTGGCCGTCGCTCGTGCATTTCGCGATTGGTAGATTTTTGACCAAGATAGATCCAAATACATTTAAAAGTGACCTCGTTGGAAGCCCAACAGATGTAATTTAACGATCGAAAAGCAAAAATTCTTACATTATCACATGGGCAGCTAAGAGACAAAAGATGCCATTTGGCCTCCGCTCGCAAATTTCTATCAACATATCCGCGATTGGTAGATTTTTGACCAAGATAGATCCTCGCCGCCATGAAAAGTGACCTCGTTGGAAGCCCAACAGATGTAATTCAATGTATCAAAATGTAAAATTTTAGAGGTATCACGTGGGCAAAATTGAGAGACAAAAGATGCCATTTTGGCCTCCGCCTCGCTCGAGCATTTTCAACATTTCCTCGAGATTGGCGCGTTTTGACCAAGATAGATCCAAATGCCATGAAAATTGATTCCGTTGGAAGCCCAACATGACCTAATTTAGAGGATCGAAAAGTATAATTTTTACATTTATCACGTAGTAGCTTAAGGAGCCCAAAGATGCCATTTTGGGCTCCATTCATGGAAATTTCTCCACGATTCCTAGCGGTGACATTTTTGAGTTCCGTAACTCCAATCGTAGTGATTCCGACTCCGCGGCTTAGTAGAAAGCTATTTTTGAAATCCATAAGTCCATGTCTCGATAGGCATCGCGAAGGCTCGCAAACCGACGGTTTTCAAAAGAGGTCATTCCGCCTCCGTCGCGCGCGATTTCCAACATTTATGGAGATTGGTAGATTTTGACCAAGATAGATCCAAAGGCCATGAAAAGTGACCTGTTGGAAGCCCAACAGATGTAATTTAACGTTATCAAAAAGTAAAATTCTACAGTATCACGTGGGCAAAAAAGAGACAAAAGATGCCATTTTGGCCTCCGCTCGGGCAGATTTCCAACGAGATTGGCGGATTTTTTGACCAAGATAGATCCAAATAGCCACGCAAAAAGTGACCTCGTTGGAAGCCCAACAGATGTAATTTAACGGATCGAAAAGTAAAATTCTTACAGTATCACATGGGCAAAATAAAGAGACAAAAAGATGCCATTTTGGCCTCCTCTCGTGCGTATTGGCCAACATATCCGCGATTGGTAGATTTTTGACCAAGATAGATCCCGTCGCCATAAAGTGACCCGTTGGAAGCCCAACAGATGTAATTCAATGTATCAAAATGTAAAATTCTTACTGTGTATCACGTGGGCAAAATTGACAAAAAGATGCCATTTTGGCCTCCGTCTGTCAGGTGATTGCACATTTCGAGATTGGCATTTTTTGACCAAGATAGATCCAAATACCATGAAAAGTGACCCGTTGGAAGCCCAACATGATGTAATTCAACGGATCAAAAGTAAAATTCTTACGTATCACGCAGTACCGAAGAGACAAAAGATGCCATTTTGGCCTCCGCTCGGTGCTGCATTTCTATCAACATTTCTCGAGATTGGCGGATTTTTGACCAAGAAAGATCCAGAGAATGAAAAGTGACCTGTTGAAGCCCAACAGGATGTAATTTAACGTTATCGAAAAGTAAAATTTTATGTATCACAATGGGCAAACAAGAGACAAAAGATGCCATTTTGGCCTCCGCTCGGGCAGATTTCCGGCGATTGGCGATTTTTGACCAAGATAGATCCACGCCGCCATGAAAAGTGACCTCGCTGGAAGCCCAACAGATGTAATTCAACGCATCAAAAGTAAAATTCTTACAGTATCACGCTGGGCAGCCGAAGAGACAAAAGATGCCATTTTAGCCTCCGCTCGAAAGCAGATTCTCGCCAACATTTCGAGATTGGCGGATTTTTGACCAAGATAGATCCAAACCGCCATGAAAAATTGATCTCGTTGGAAGCCCAACATGACCTAATTTAGAGGATCGAAAAGTATAATTTTACATTTATCACGTGGGGCAGCTAAGGGAGCCCAAAGATGCCATTTTGGCCTCCATTCAGTGGAAATTTCGCAACGATTCCTAGCGGTGACATTTTTGAGTTCCGTAACTCCAATCGTAGTGATTCGACTCTCAAAAAAAAAAAAAAAAAAAAAAAAAAGTAGTAGAAAGCTATTTTTGAAATCCATAAGTCCATGTCCGATAGGCATCGCGAAGGCTCGCAAAATTGACGGTTTTCAAAAGAGGTCATTCTAGCCTCCGCGCGCGTATTTTGTCAACTTTTATGGAGATTGGTAGATTTTGACCAAGATAGATCCAGCCGCCATGAAAAGTGACCCGTTGGAAGCCCAACAGATGTAATTTAACGTTATCGAAAAGTAAAATTCTTAAGGTGTATCACGTGGGCAAATGAAGAGACAAAAGATGCCATTTTGGCCTCCTGCCTTTATGCGTTTTGGCGCATTTCCGAGATTGGTAAATTTTTGACCAAGATAGATCCAAATACATGAAAAAGTGACTCGTTGGAAGCCTAACCGATGTAATTTAACGTGACGAAAAATAAAATTCTTACAGTATCACATGGGCAAAATAAGAGACAAAAGATGCCATTTTGGCCTCCGTCAGGCGGTTAGTGATTTCTATCAACATATCCGGCGATTGGTAGATTTTTGACCAAGATAGATCCCGCCGCCATGAAAAGTGACCGTTGGAAGCCCAACAGATGTAATTCAATGTATCAAAATGTAAAATTCTTAGAGGTATCACGTGGCAGTCAAGAGACAAAAGATGCCATTTTGGCCTCCGCTCGGCGTGTGCATTTCACAACATTTCGAGATTGGCAGATTTTTTTGACCAAGATAGATCCAGGGCCGCCATGAAAATTGACCTGTTGGAAGCCCAACATGACCTAATTTAGAGGATCGAAAAAGTATAATTCTTACATTTATCACGCAAGCAGCCTAAGGAGCCCAAAGATGCCATTTTGGGCTCCATTCATGGAAATTTCTCGCCACGATTCCTAGCGGTGACATTTTTTGAGTTCCGTGAACTCCAATCGTAGTGATTCGACCTCGATCGGTTAGTAGAAAGCTATTTTTGAAATCCATAAGTCCATGTTCGATAGGCATCGCCTGCCTCGCAAAATTGACGGTTTTCAAAGAGGTCATTCTAGCCTCCGTCGGGCAGATTGGCCAACATTTATGGAGATTGGCGTATTTTTGACCAAGATAGATCCAAATACCATGAAAAGTGACCTCGTTGAAGCCCAACAGATGTAATTTAACGCATCAAAAAGTAAAATTCTTACAGTGTATCACGCGGCAAATGAAGAGACAAAGATGCCATTTTGGCCTCCGCTCGGTGTTTCGCAACATTTCTGGCGATTGGCGGATTTTTGACCAAGATAGATCCAAATAATTTGAAAATTGACCTCGTTGGAAGCCTAACAGATGTAATTTAACGGATCAAAAGTAAAATTCTTACATTCACATGGGCAGCTAAGAGACAAAAGATGCCATTTTGGCCTCCATTCGCGCGCGGAAATTTCGCCAACATATCTAGGCGATTGGTAGATTTTTGACCAAGATAGATCCTCAGCCGCCATGAAAAGTGACCTCGTTGCCCAACCAGATGTAATTCAATGTATCAAAATGTAAAATTCTTACGGGTATCACGTGGGCAGTCAATTGACAAAAAAGATGCCATTTTGGCCTCCGCTCGCGCGTGTGATTTGCCAACATTTCGGGAGATTGGCATATTTTTGACCAAGATAGATCCAAATGCCATGAAAGTGACCTCGTTGGAAGCCCAACAGATGTAATTCAACGATCAAAAAGTAAAATTCTTACTGTATCACGCTGGCAAATAAGAGACAAAAGATGCCATTTTGGCCTCCGCTCAAAGAAATTTCTATCAACATTTCGAGATTGGCGATTTTTGACCAAGAAAGATCCAAATACCATGAAAAGTGACCGTTGAAGCCCAACAGATGTAATTTAACGGATCGAAAAGTAAAATTTTTGCATTTATCACGTGGCAAAACAAGAGACAAAAGATGCCATTTTGGCCTCCATTTAGGGAATTTCTATCAACATTTATAGCGATTGGCATTTTTGACCAAGATAGATCCAATCGTAGTGAAAAGTGACCTCGTTGGAAGTAGAACAGATGTAATTTGAAATCAAAAGTAAAATTTTATGGGTATCACGAAGGGCAAAATTGAAGAGACAAAAGATGCCATTTTAGCCTCCGCTCGGCATTGGCCAACATTTCGGAGATTGGCGGATTTTTGACCAAGATAGATCCAAATGCCATGAAAATTGACCCGTTGGAAGCCCAACATGACCTAATTTAGAGGATCGAAAAGTATAATTTTTACATTTATCACGTGGGGCAAAGGAGCCCAAAGATGCCATTTTGGCCTCCATTCAGTGGAAATTTCTCGTCACGATTCCTAGCGTGACATTTTTTGAGTTCCGTAGATCCGGGGCCAATCGTAAAGTGATTCTCGACTCATAAAGCTAGTAGAAAGCTATTTTTGAAAATCCATAAGTCCATGTCTGATAGGCATCGCATGGCTCGCAAAATTGACGGTTTTCAAAAGAGGTCATTCTGGCCTCCTCGCTCGCAAGATTTCTGCCAACATTTATGGAGATTGGCAGATTTTGACCAAGATAGATCCAAATGCCATGAAAAAAGTGACCCGTTGGAAGCCCAACAGGATGTAATTTAACGTATCGAAAAAGTAAAAATTCTTACAGTATCACGTGGGCAAAATGAAGAGACAAAAGATGCCATTTTGGCCTCCGCTCGCAGATTTCACAACGATTGGATAAATTTTTTGACCAAGATAGATCCAGTCGCCATGAAAATTGACCTCGCTGGAAGCCCAACATGATGTAATTTAACGTGATCGAAAAGTAAAATTTTTACATTTATCACATGGGCAGCTAAGGAGACAAAAGATGCCATTTTGGCCTCCATCGTGGAAATTTCTATCAACATATCCTAGCGATTGGTAGATTTTGACCAAGATAGATCCCTGGCCGCAATGAAAAGTGACTCGTCAAGCCCAACAGATGTAATTCAATGTATCAAAATGTAAAAGTCCATTTTGAGGTATCACGGCTGGCAAAAGAGACAAAAGATGCCATTTTGGCCTCCATTCAGGCAGATTTCACAACATTTCGAGATTGGCAGATTTTTGACCAAGATAGATCCAATCGTATGAAAATTGACTCGCTGGAAGCCCAACATGACCTAATTTAGAGGATCGAAAAGTATAATTTTACATTTATCACGTGGGCAAACTTAAGGAGCCCAAAGATGCCATTTTGGGCTACATTCATGGAAATTTCGCCACGATTCCTAGCGGTGACATTTTTGAGTTCCGAACTCCAATCGTAGTGATTACGACTGGAAGCGAGAACTAGTAGAAAGCTATTTTTGAAATCCATAAGTCCATGTTTTTTATAGGCATCGCGAGGCTCGCTAAACCGAGCCCAAAGATGCCATTTTGGCCTCCATTCATGGAAATTTTGTCAACATTTATGGAGATTGGCATTTTTTGACCAAGATAGATCCAAATCGCCATGAAAAGTGACCTGTTGGAAGCCCAACAGATGTAATTTAATGTTATCGAAAAGTAAAATTCTTACAGTATCACGTGGGCAGTGAAGAGACAAAAGATGCCATTTTAGCCTCCGTCGTCGCATTTCTGCAACATTTATGGCGATTGCGATTTTTGACCAAGATAGATCCAACCGCCATGAAAAGTGACCTGTTGGAAGCCCAACAGATGTAATTCAACGCATCAAAAGTAAAATTCTTTACAGTATCACGCGGGCAAATTAAGAGACAAAAGATGCCATTTTTAGCCTCCGCTCGAGCGCATTTCCAACATTTCTCGAGATTGGCGGATTTTTGACCAAGATAGATCCAAAGTCGCCATGAAAATTGACCTCGCTGGAAGCCCAACATGACCTAATTTAGAGGATCGAAAAGTATAATTCTTACATTTATCACGTGGGGCGCTAAGGAGCCCAAAGATGCCATTTTGGGCTCCATTCATGGAAATTTCTCGTCACGATTCCTAGCGGTGACATTTTTTGAGTTCCGTAACTCCAATCGTAGTGATTCTAGACTCCGTGCGGCTAGTAGAAAGCTATTTTTGAAATCCATAAGTCCATGTCGATAGGCATCGCGAAGGCTCGCAAAAACTGACGGTTTTCAAAAGAGGTCATTCCGCCTCCGTCGCGTATTTACGTCAACATTTATGGAGATTGGTAGATTTTGACCAAGATAGATCCAAATCGCCATGAAAAGTGACTGTTGGAAGCCCAACAGATGTAATTTAACGTTATCAAAAGTAAAATTCTTACGGTATCACGTGGGCAACAAGAGACAAAAGATGCCATTTTGGCCTCCTCGTCGGGCAGATTTCTCGCGATTGGCGATTTTTTGACCAAGATAGATCCGGTCGCCACGAAAAAGTGACCTGTTGGAAGCCTAACAGGATGTAATTTAACGTGTCGAAAAGTAAAATTCTTGGTGGTATCACATGGGCAGCAGAAGAGACAAAAGATGCCATTTTGGCCTCCGCTCGCAGCATTTTGGCCAACATATCCGGGCGATTGGTAGATTTTTGACCAAGATAGATCCTGCCGCCATAAAAGTGACCTGTTGGAAGCCCAACAGATGTAATTCAATGTATCAAAATGTAAAATTCTTACGCGTATCACGTGGGCAGCTGAAGAGACAAAAGATGCCATTTTGGCCTCCGCTC
Source organism: Hyparrhenia diplandra (assembly GCA_015847255.1). Taxonomy (NCBI): domain Eukaryota; kingdom Viridiplantae; phylum Streptophyta; class Magnoliopsida; order Poales; family Poaceae; genus Hyparrhenia; species Hyparrhenia diplandra. The sequence continues at coordinate 103,596 of JADLZK010001212.1, read as the reverse complement.
GTGCAGATTTACTCACAACATTTACGGCGATTGGCATATTTTTGACCAAGATAGATCCAAATCGCCATGAAAATTGACTGTTGGAAGCCCAACATGATGTAATTCAACGGATCAAAAGTAAAATTCTTACATTTATCACGCAGGCAAATAAAGAGACAAAAGATGCCATTTTGGCCTCCGTTCGAAAGCGATTTCTATCAACATTTTCGAGATTGGCGGATTTTTGACCAAGAAAGATCCGGGCCGCCATGAAAAGTGACTCGTTGGAAGCCCAACAGGATGTAATTTAACGTTATCGAAAAGTAAAATTCTTACGGTATCACGTGGGCGAAAATTGAAGAGACAAAGATGCCATTTTGGCCTCTGTCGGCGATTTATTTCGCGATTGGCAGATTTTTGACCAAGATAGATCCAAATACCACGAAAAGTGACCTGTTGGAAGCCCAACAGATGTAATTCAACGCGTCAAAAAGTAAAATTCTTACAGGTATCACGCGGCAAAAGAGACAAAAAGATGCCATTTTAGCCTCCGCTCGAGCAGATTTGGTCAACATTTCGAGATTGGCGGATTTTTGACCAAGATAGATCCGGGGCTTGCCATGAAAATTGACCTCGTTGGAAGCCCAACATGACCTAATTTAGAGGATCGAAAAGTATAATTCTTACATTTATCACGTGGGCAGCTAAGGAGCCCAAAGATGCCATTTTGGCCTCCATTCATGGAAATTTCTGTCACGATTCCTAGCGGTGACATTTTTTGAGTTCCGTGAAACTCCAATCGTAGTGATTACGGACTCGTGCGAGAAGCTAGTAGAAAGCTATTTTGAAATCCATAAGTCCATGTCGATAGGCATCGCGAAGGCTCGCAAAATTGACGGTTTCAAAAGAGGTCATTCTAGCCTCCGTTCGAGCAGATTTTGTCCAACTTTTATGGAGATTGGCGGATTTTGACCAAGATAGATCCAATCGCCATGAAAAGTGACCTGTTGGAAGCCCAATAGGATGTAATTTAACGTTATCGAAAAGTAAAATTCTTACAGGTATCACGTGGGCAAAATGAAGAGACAAAAGATGCCATTTTGGCCTGCGATTCGCGCGGATTTTCTGGCGATTGGTAAATTTTTGACCAAGATAGATCCGGTCGCCACGAAAAGTGACCTCGTTGGAAGCCTAACCGGATGTAATTTAACGTGTCGAAAAGTAAAATTCTTCTTACATTTATCACATGGGCAGTCAAGAGACAAAAGATGCCATTTTGGCCTCCGTAGTGCGATTTCTATCAACATATCCGCGGTAGATTTTTTGACCAAGATAGATCCCGTCGCAATGAAAAGTGACCCGTTGGAAGCCCAACAGATGTAATTCAATGTATCAAAATGTAAAAAATTCTTAGAGGTATCACGTGGGCGGCTGAAGAGACAAAAGATGCCATTTTGGGCCTCGTTCGTGCAGATTTTGCCAACATTTACGGGAGATTGGCAGATTTTTTGACCAAGATAGATCCGATCGCCATGAAAATTGACTGTTGGAAGCCCAACATGACCTAATTTAGAGGATCGAAAAGTATAATTCTTACATTTATCACGTGGGGCAGCTAAGGAGCCCAAAGATGCCATTTTGGGCTACATTCATGGAAATTTCTCACACGATTCCTAGCGGTGACATTTTTGAGTTCCGATAGAACTCCAATCGTAGTGATTCCGACTCCGCGGAAGTAGAAAGCTATTTTTTTTGAAATCCATAAGTCCATGTCTCGATAGGCATCGCGAAGCTCGCAAAATCGACGTTTTCAAAAGAGGTCATTCGCCTCCGTTCGCGCAGATTGCACAACATTTATGGAGATTGGCGATTTTGACCAAGATAGATCCGATCGCCATGAAAAGTGACCTGTTGGAAGCCCAACAGATGTAATTTAATGTTATCGAAAAGTAAAATTCTTACAGGTATCACGTGGGCAAGAAGAGACAAAAGATGCCATTTTGGCCTCTCGTCGCGGGCAGATTTACATTTCTGAGATTGGCGGATTTTTGACCAAGATAGATCCAAATATCGCCATGAAAAGTGACCTGTTGGAAGCCCAACAGATGTAATTCAACGCATCAAAAAGTACAATTCTTACATTTATCACGGGGCAGTGAAGAGACAAAAGATGCCATTTTAGCCTCCGCTCGAGCAGATTTACGTCAACATTTCCGGAGATTGGCGGATTTTTGACCAAGATAGATCCAATCGCCATGAAAATTGACCGTTGGAAGCCCAACATGACCTAATTTAGAGGATCGAAAAGTATAATTCTTACATTTATCACGTGGGGCAGCTAAGGAGCCCAAAGATGCCATTTTGGGCTCCATTCATGGAAATTTCTCAACGATTCCTAGCGGTGACATTTTTTGAGTTCCGAACTCCAATCGTAGTGATTCTAGACTCCGTGCGAAGCTAGTAGAAAGCTATTTTTGAAATCCATAAGTCCATGTCTTACGATAGGCATCGCGAAGGCTCGCAAAACCGACGGTTTTCAAAAAGAGGTCATTCCGCCTCCGTCGCGAAGGGCGTTGGCCAACATTTATGGAGATTGGTAGATTTTGACCAAGATAGATCCAAATACGCCATGAAAAGTGACCTGTTGGAAGCCCAACAGATGTAATTTAACGTTATCAAAAAGTAAAATTCTTACAGGTATCACGTGGGGCAGCTAAAGAGACAAAGATGCCATTTTGGCCTCCATTCGTCGGGCAGATTTCTGGCGATTGGCAGATTTTTTGACCAAGATAGATCCAATCGCCCGAAAAAGTGACCTTTGGAAGCCTAACAGATGTAATTTAACGTATCGAAAAGTAAAATTCTTACAGGTATCACATGGGCAGCAAAAGAGACAAAAGATGCCATTTTGGCCTCCGCTCGTCGTGCGTTTTTGTCAAACATATCCGGCGATTGGTAGATTTTGACCAAGATAGATCCCGCCGCCATAAAAGTGACCCGTTGGAAGCCCAACAGATGTAATTCAATGTATCAAAATGTAAAATTCTTACAGTATCACGGGGCAGCTGAAGAGACAAAAGATGCCATTTTGGCCTCCGCTCGTGCATTTTACTCCAACATTTCGGGCGATTGGCATATTTTTGACCAAGATAGATCCAAATGAAAAGTGACCTGTTGGAAGCCCAACAGATGTAATTCAACGATCAAAAAGTAAAATTCTTACAGGTATCACGCAGGCAGCTGAAGAGACAAAAGATGCCATTTTGGCCTCCGCTCGGTGCATTTCTATCAACATTTCCGAGATTGGCGGATTTTTGACCAAGAAAGATCCAGTCGCCATGAAAAGTGACCTCGTTGGAAGCCCAACAGATGTAATTTAACGTTATCGAAAAGTAAAATTCTTACGGGTATCACGTGGGCAGCCGAAGAGACAAAAGATGCCATTTTGGCCTCCGCTCGGGCAGATTTCCAACATTTATGGAGATTGGCAGATTTTTGACCAAGATAGATCCAAATTAAGCCATGAAAAGTGACCTGTTGGAAGCCCAACAGATGTAATTCAACGCATCAAAAAGTAAAATTCTTACGTATCACGCTGGCAAACAAGAGACAAAAGATGCCATTTTAGCCTCCGCTCGAGCAGCATTTCACCAACATTTCGAGATTGGCGGATTTTTGACCAAGATAGATCCAGTTGCCATGAAAAATTGACCTGTTGGAAGCCCAACATGACCTAATTTAGAGGATCGAAAAGTATAATTTTACATTTATCACGTGGGGCAGCTAAGGAGCCCAAAGATGCCATTTTGGCCTCCATTCAGGGAAATTTATCCACGATTCCTAGCGGTGACATTTTTTGAGTTCCGTAACTCCAATCGTAGTGATTCTCGACTCCGTCGAAGCTAGTAGAAAGCTATTTTTGAAATCCATAAGTCCATGTCTGATAGGCATCGCGAAGGCTCGCAAATTGACGGTTTTCAAAAGAGGTCATTCCGCCTCGTCGGGCATTTATGGAGATTGGCAACTTTTATGGAGATTGGCGATTTTGACCAAGATAGATCCAAATCGCCATGAAAAGTGACCTCGTTGGAAGCCCAATAGGATGTAATTTAACGTTATCGAAAAGTAAAATTCTTACGGTATCACGTGGGCAGCTAAGAGACAAAAGATGCCATTTTGGCCTCCATTCGCGCAGATTTCGGGCGATTGGTAGATTTTTGACCAAGATAGATCCAGTCGCCACGAAAAAGTGACCTGTTGGAAGCCTAACCGGATGTAATTTAACGATCGAAAAGTAAAATTCTTACAGGTATCACATGGGCAAAATAAGAGACAAAAGATGCCATTTTGGCCTCCGCGCGTAAGTGCGCATTTCTATCAACATATCCGGGCGATTGGTAGATTTTTGACCAAGATAGATCCCGCCGCCATGAAAAGTGACCTGTTGGAAGCCCAACAGATGTAATTCAATGTATCAAAATGTAAAATTCTTAGAGGTATCACGTGGGCAAACCGAAGAGACAAAAGATGCCATTTTGGCCTCCGCTCGCAAGCGTGATTTCCAACATTTCGAGATTGGCAGATTTTTGACCAAGATAGATCCACGCCATGAAAATTGACCTGTTGGAAGCCCAACATGACCTAATTTAGAGGATCGAAAAGTATAATTCTTACATTTATCACGTGGGGCGACTAAGGAGCCCAAAGATGCCATTTTGGGCTACATTCATGGAAATTTCACACGATTCCTAGCGGTGACATTTTTTGAGTTCCGTAACTCCAATCGTAGTGATTCTCGACTCCGCGAAGGTAGTAGAAAGCTATTTTTGAAATCCATAAGTCCATGTCCGATAGGCATCGCGAAGGCTCGCAAAACCGACGGTTTTCAAAAGAGGTCATTCTCGCCTCCGCTCGCGCATTGGCCAACATTTATGGAGATTGGCAGATTTTGACCAAGATAGATCCAGTCGCCATGAAAAGTGACCTGTTGGAAGCCCAACAGATGTAATTTAACGTTATCGAAAAAGTAAAATTTTTACAGGTATCACGTGGGCAAATTGAAGAGACAAAAGATGCCATTTTGGCCTCTGTTCGGGCAGATTTACGGCGATTGGGCGGATTTTTGACCAAGATAGATCCAAATACACGAAAAAGTGACCTGTTGGAAGCCCAACAGATGTAATTCAACGATCAAAAAGTAAAATTTTACATTTATCACGCTGGGCAAATGAAGAGACAAAAGATGCCATTTTAGCCTCCGCTCGAGCAGATTTCTATCCAACATTTCGAGATTGGCGGATTTTTGACCAAGATAGATCCAATCACCATGAAAATTGACCTGTTGGAAGCCCAACATGACCTAATTTAGAGGATCGAAAAGTATAATTTTACATTTATCACGGGGGCAGCTAAGGAGCCCAAAGATGCCATTTTGGCCTCCATTCGGGAAATTTCTGTCACGATTCCTAGCGATTGACATTTTTTGAGTTCCGATAATCCAATCGTAGTGAAAGTGACTCGTTGGCTAGTAGAAAGCTATTTTTGAAATCCATAAGTCCATGTCCGATAGGCATCGCGAAGGCTCGCAAAACCGAAGGTTTTTCAAAAGAGGTCATTTGGCCTCCGTTCGGGCAGATTTCTACCAACATTTATGGAGATTGGCGATTTTTGACCAAGATAGATCCAAATATGAAAAGTGACCTGTTGGAAGCCCAACAGATGTAATTTAACGTTATCGAAAAGTAAAATTCTTACAGGTATCACGTGGGCAAACAAGAGACAAAAGATGCCATTTTGGCCTCTCGCTCGCGGCAGATTCTCGCGATTGGCAGATTTTTGACCAAGATAGATCCAAATCGCCACGAAAAAGTGACCTGTTGGAAGCCCAACAGGATGTAATTCAACGCATCAAAAGTAAAATTCTTACAGGTATCACGCGGCAAAATTTAAGAGACAAAAGATGCCATTTTAGCCTCCGTCGAAAGCAGATTTCACAAACATTTCGAGATTGGCGGATTTTTGACCAAGATAGATCCAAATACCATGAAAATTGACCCGTTGGAAGCCCAACATGACCTAATTTAGAGGATCGAAAAGTATAATTCTTACATTTATCACGTGGGGCAGCTAAGGAGCCCAAAGATGCCATTTTGGCCTCCATTCAGAAATTTCGTCACGATTCCTAGCGGTGACATTTTTTGAGTTCCGTAACTCCAATCGTAGTGATTCTGACTCGCGTGCGAAGCTAGTAGAAAGCTATTTTTGAAATCCATAAGTCCATGTCTGATAGGCATCGCAAGGCTCGCAAAATTGACGGTTTTCAAAAAGAGGTCATTCCCCTCCGCTCGGGCGGATTTCATCCTTTTATGGAGATTGGCAGATTTTGACCAAGATAGATCCAAATCGCCATGAAAAGTGACCTGTTGGAAGCCCAATAGGATGTAATTTAACGTTATCGAAAAGTAAAATTCTTACAGGTATCACGTGGGCAGTGAAGAGACAAAAGATGCCATTTTGGCCTCTGTCTCGCAGATTTCATTTCCGGCGATTGGTAGATTTTTGACCAAGATAGATCCACCGCCACGAAAAGTGACTCGCTGGAAGCCCAACCGATGTAATTTAACGATCGAAAAGTAAAATTCTTACAGGTATCACATGGGCAGCTGAAGAGACAAAAGATGCCATTTTGGCCTCCGCTCGCGCGCATTTTTTTGAGTATCAACATATCCGCGATTGGTAGATTTTTGACCAAGATAGATCCCGCCGCCATGAAAAGTGACCTCGTTGGAAGCCCAACAGATGTAATTCAATGTATCAAAATGTAAAATTCTTAGAGGTATCACGTGGGCAAAATTAAGAGACAAAAGATGCCATTTTGGCCTCCGCTCGTGCGGATTTCGTCAACATTTCTGGAGATTGGCAGATTTTTGACCAAGATAGATCCACGCCATGAAAATTGACCTCGTTGGAAGCCCAACATGACCTAATTTAGAGGATCGAAAAGTATAATTTTACATTTATCACGTGGGCAGCTAAGGAGCCCAAAGATGCCATTTTGGGCTCCATTCATGGAAATTTCACACGATTCCTAGCGGTGACATTTTTTGAGTTCCGTAACTCCAATCGTAGTGATTCTCGACTCCGTGAAGCTAGTAGAAAGCTATTTTTGAAATCCATAAGTCCATGTTCGATAGGCATCGCGAAGGCTCGCAAAACCGACGGTTTTCAAAAGAGGTCATTCCGCCTCCGCTCGGGCAGATTTCCAACATTTATGGAGATTGGTAGATTTTGACCAAGATAGATCCAAATACCATGAAAAGTGACCTGTTGGAAGCCCAACAGATGTAATTTAACGTTATCAAAAAGTAAAATTCTTACGTGTATCACGTGGGCAGTGAAGAGACAAAAGATGCCATTTTGGCCTCTCGCTCGCGCGATTTCGCGCGATTGGCAGATTTTTGACCAAGATAGATCCAGTCCGCCACACGAAAAAGTGACCTGTTGGAAGCCTAACAGATGTAATTTAACGATCGAAAAGTAAAATTCTTACAGTGTATCACATGGGCAAATTTGAAGAGACAAAAGATGCCATTTTGGCCTCCGCTCGCAAGTGCGTATTTCACAACATATCCGCGATTGGTAGATTTTTGACCAAGATAGATCCCGCCGCCATAAAAAGTGACCTGTTGGAAGCCCAACAGATGTAATTCAATGTATCAAAATGTAAAATTCTTACAGGTATCACGTGGGCAGCCAAGAGACAAAAGATGCCATTTTGGCCTCCGCTCGTGCAGATTTCTCCAACATTTCGAGATTGGCATATTTTTGACCAAGATAGATCCAAATCGCCACGAAAAGTGACCTGTTGGAAGCCCAACAGATGTAATTCAACGCATCAAAAGTAAAATTCTTACATTTATCACGCAGGCAGCTAAGAAGAGACAAAAGATGCCATTTTGGCCTCCGCTCGGCGATTTCTATCAACATTTCTCGAGATTGGCGGATTTTTGACCAAGAAAGATCCAATCGCCATGAAAAGTGACCGTTGGAAGCCCAACAGATGTAATTTAACGTTATCGAAAAAGTAAAATTCTTACAGGTATCACGTGGGCAAAATTGAAGAGACAAAAGATGCCATTTTGGCCTCTGTTCGGGCAGATTTTATGGCGATTGGCGATTTTGACCAAGATAGATCCAAATACCATTTAAAAGTGACCTGTTGGAAGCCCAACAGATGTAATTCAACGCATCAAAAAGTAAAATTCTTACAGGTATCACGCGGGCAGCTGAAGAGACAAAAGATGCCATTTTAGCCTCCGCTCGAGCAGATTTCTCACAACATTTCGAGATTGGCGGATTTTTGACCAAGATAGATCCAGTCGCCATGAAAATTGACCTCGTTGGAAGCCCAACATGACCTAATTTAGAGGATCGAAAAGTATAATTCTTACATTTATCACGTGGGGCAGCTAAGAGCACAAAGATGCCATTTTGGCCTCCATTCAGGAAATTTCTCGCCACGATTCCTAGCGGTGACATTTTTTGAGTTCCATAACTCCAATCGTAGTGATTCGGACTCGTGAAGCTAGTAGAAAGCTATTTTTGAAATCCATAAGTCCATGTCTCGATAGGCATCGCGAAGGCTCGCAAAATTGACGGTTTTCAAAAGAGGTCATTCTCGCCTCCGCTCGGGCGTGATTTCTGTCAACTTTTATGGAGATTGGCAGATTTTGACCAAGATAGATCCAAATCGCCATGAAAAGTGACCTGTTGGAAGCCCAATAGGATGTAATTTAACGTTATCGAAAAGTAAAATTCTTACAGGTATCACGTGGGCAAATGAAGAGACAAAAGATGCCATTTTGGCCTCTGCTCGGGCAGATTTTCGCGCATTGGTAGATTTTTGACCAAGATAGATCCACGCCACGAAAAGTGACCTGTTGGAAGCCTAACCGATGTAATTTAACGTATCGAAAAGTAAAATTCTTACAGTGTATCACATGGGCAAATTGAAGAGACAAAAGATGCCATTTTGGCCTCCGCTCGCGCAGATTTCTATCAACATATCCGCGATTGGTAGATTTTTGACCAAGATAGATCCCGCCGCCATGAAAGTGACCTGTTGGAAGCCCAACAGATGTAATTCAATGTATCAAAATGTAAAATTCTTAGAGGTATCACGTGGGCAGCTGAAGAGACAAAAGATGCCATTTTGGCCTCCGTCGTGCAGATTTCTGTCAACATTTCGAGATTGGCGTATTTTTGACCAAGATAGATCCGGTCGCCATGAAAATTGACTGTTGGAAGCCCAACATGACCTAATTTAGAGGATCGAAAAGTATAATTTTACATTTATCACGTGGGGCAGCTAAGGAGCCCAAAGATGCCATTTTGGGCTACATTCATGGAAATTTCTGTCACGATTCCTAGCGGTGACATTTTTGAGTTCCGTAACTCCAATCGTAGTGATTCGACTCCGCGCGGCTAGTAGAAAGCTATTTTTGAAATCCATAAGTCCATGTCCGATAGGCATCGCGAAGGCTCGCAAAAACCGACGGTTTTCAAAAGAGGTCATTCCGCCTCCGCTCGGGCGATTTCAACATTTATGGAGATTGGCGATTTTGACCAAGATAGATCCAAATCGCCATGAAAAGTGACCTGTTGGAAGCCCAACAGATGTAATTTAACGTTATCGAAAAGTAAAATTCTTACAGTATCACGTGGGCAAATAAGAGACAAAAGATGCCATTTTGGCCTCTGTTCGGGCAGATTTCGGCGATTGGCGATTTTTGACCAAGATAGATCCAAATACCACGAAAAGTGACCTGTTGGAAGCCCAACAGATGTAATTCAACGATCAAAAAAGTAAAATTCTTACAGGTATCACGCTGGCAGTGAAGAGACAAAAGATGCCATTTTAGCCTCCGCTCGAAAGCAGATTTACAACATTTCGGAGATTGGCGGATTTTTGACCAAGATAGATCCAAATCACCATGAAAATTGACCTGTTGGAAGCCCAACATGACCTAATTTAGAGGATCGAAAAGTATAATTCTTACATTTATCACGTGGGCAGCTAAGGAGCCCAAAGATGCCATTTTGGCCTCCATTCATGGAAATTTACGCACGATTCCTAGCGTGACATTTTTGAGTTCCGTAACTCCAATCGTAGTGATTACGGACTCTGTTTATGGTTAGTAGAAAGCTATTTTTGAAATCCATAAGTCCATGTTCGATAGGCATCGCGAAGGCTCGCAAAACCCGACGGTTTTCAAAAGAGGTCATTCTCGCCTCCGTTCGGGCGGATTTCGTCAACATTTATGGAGATTGGCGATTTTGACCAAGATAGATCCAAATCGCCATGAAAAGTGACCTCTGGAAGCCCAACAGATGTAATTTAACGTTATCGAAAAAGTAAAATTCTTACAGGTATCACGCGGGCAGATTTTTTGAAGAGACAAAAGATGCCATTTTGGCCTCTCGTTTCGCGGCAGATTTACGGCGATTGGCAGATTTTTGACCAAGATAGATCCAAGATAGATCGCCACGAAAAGTGACCTGTTGGAAGCCCAACAGATGTAATTCAACGCGATCAAAAAGTAAAATTCTTACAGTATCACGCGGGCAAAACGGTAAGAGACAAAAGATGCCATTTTAGCCTCCGCTCGAAAGCAGATTTACGCCAACATTTCGAGATTGGTGGATTTTGACCAAGATAGATCCAAATACCATGAAAATTGACCCGTTGGAAGCCCAACATGACCTAATTTAGAGGATCGAAAAGTATAATTTTACATTTATCACGTGGGGCAGCTAAGGAGCCCAAAGATGCCATTTTGGCCTCCATTCAGGGAAATTTCTGTCACGATTCCTAGCGGTGACATTTTTGAGTTCCGTGAACTCCAATCGTAGTGATTCGACTCGTGCGAAGCTAGTAGAAAGCTATTTTTGAAATCCATAAGTCCATGTCCGATAGGCATCGCGAAGGCTCGCAAAAATTGACGGTTTTCAAAAGAGGTCATTCTCGCCTCCGCTCGGGCAGATTGGTCAACTTTTATGGAGATTGGCGTGATTTTGACCAAGATAGATCCAACCGCCATGAAAAGTGACCTGTTGGAAGCCCAATAGGATGTAATTTAACGTTATCGAAAAGTAAAATTCTTACATTTATCACGTGGGCAGTGAAGAGACAAAAGATGCCATTTTGGCCTCTCGCTCGCAGCAGATTTCCGCGACAGGTAGATTTTTGACCAAGATAGATCCAAATCGCCACGAAAAGTGACCTGTTGGAAGCCTAACCGATGTAATTTAACGTATCGAAAAGTAAAATTTTACAGGTATCACATGGGCAAAATTGAAGAGACAAAAGATGCCATTTTGGCCTCCGCTCGCAGATTTCTATCAACATATCCGCGATTGGTAGATTTTTGACCAAGATAGATCCCGCCGCCATGAAAAGTGACCTGTTGGAAGCCCAACAGATGTAATTCAATGTATCAAAATGTAAAAATTCTTAGAGGTATCACGTGGGCAAATGAAGAGACAAAAGATGCCATTTTGGCCTCCGTTTCGTGCATTTCACAACATTTCGAGATTGGCAGATTTTTGACCAAGATAGATCCAAATAAGCCATGAAAATTGACCTCGTTGGAAGCCCAACATGACCTAATTTAGAGGATCGAAAAGTATAATTCTTACATTTATCACGTGGGGCAGCTAAGGAGCCCAAAGATGCCATTTTGGGCTCCATTCATGGAAATTTCTCACACGATTCCTAGCGGTGACATTTTTGAGTTCCGAACTCCAATCGTAGTGATTCTGACTCCGTGCGGCTAGTAGAAAGCTATTTTTGAAATCCATAAGTCCATGTCGATAGGCATCGCGAAGGCTCGCAAAATTGACGGTTTTCAAAAGAGGTCATTCGCCTCCGTTCGAGCAGTATTTTACTTTATCACAACTTTTATGGAGATTGGCAGATTTTGACCAAGATAGATCCAATCGCCATGAAAAGTGACCTGTTGGAAGCCCAATAGGATGTAATTTAACGTTATCGAAAAGTAAAATTCTTACAGTATCACGTGCAAAATAAAGAGACAAAAGATGCCATTTTGGCCTCTGTTCGGGCAGATTTCCAACATTTATGGCGATTGGTAGATTTTTTGACCAAGATAGATCCAAATCGCCACGAAAAGTGACCGTTGGAAGCCTAACCGATGTAATTTAACGTATCGAAAAGTAAAATTCTTACAGTATCACATGGGCAAAATGAAGAGACAAAAGATGCCATTTTGGCCTCCGCTCGCGCGTGATTTCTATCAACATATCCGCGATTGGTAGATTTTTGACCAAGATAGATCCCGCCGCCATGAAAAGTGACCTCGTTGGAAGCCCAACAGATGTAATTCAATGTATCAAAATGTAAAATTCTTAGAGGTATCACGTGGCAAAATTAAGAGACAAAAAGATGCCATTTTGGCCTCCGTCGTGCGTGCAGATTTCTCAAACATTTCGAGATTGGCAGATTTTTGACCAAGATAGATCCAAATCGCCATGAAAATTGACCTGTTGGAAGCCCAACATGACCTAATTTAGAGGATCGAAAAGTATAATTCTTACATTTATCACGTGGGGCAGCTAAGGAGCCCAAAGATGCCATTTTGGGCTCCATTCATGGAAATTTCACACGATTCCTAGCGGTGACATTTTTTGAGTTCCGTAACTCCAATCGTAGTGATTCTCGACTCGCGTGCGGCTAGTAGAAAGCTATTTTTGAAATCCATAAGTCCATGTCCGATAGGCATCGCAAGGCTCGCAAAACCGACGGTTTTCAAAAGAGGTCATTCGGCCTCCGCTCGCATTTTCCGTCAACATTTATGGAGATTGGTAGATTTTGACCAAGATAGATCCAAAAGCCATGAAAAGTGACCTGTTGGAAGCCCAACAGATGTAATTTAACGTTATCAAAAAGTAAAATTTCTTACAGTATCACGTGGGCAAATGAAGAGACAAAAGATGCCATTTTGGCCTCTCGTTCGGGCAGATTTCCGCGATTGGCAGATTTTTGACCAAGATAGATCCAAATACCATTTAAAAAGTGACCTCGTTGGAAGCCTAACAGATGTAATTTAACGTGATCGAAAAGTAAAATTCTTCTGTGTATCACATGGGCAAACAAGAGACAAAAGATGCCATTTTGGCCTCCGTCGTGCGATTTTTCAACATATCCGCGATTGGTAGATTTTTGACCAAGATAGATCCCGCCGCCATAAAGTGACCTCGTTGGAAGCCCAACAGATGTAATTCAATGTATCAAAATGTAAAATTCTTACAGTATCACGTGGGCAAATGAAGAGACAAAAGATGCCATTTTGGCCTCCGCTCGCGTGCGATTTCTCACAACATTTCGCGATTGGCATATTTTTGACCAAGATAGATCCAAATACACGAAAAGTGACCTCGTTGGAAGCCCAACAGATGTAATTCAACGCATCAAAAAGTAAAATTTTACAGTGTATCACGCAGGCAAACAAGAGACAAAAGATGCCATTTTGGCCTCCGCTCGAGCAGATTTCTATCAACATTTCTCGAGATTGGCGGATTTTTGACCAAGAAAGATCCAAATCCATGAAAAGTGACCTGTTGGAAGCCCAACAGATGTAATTTAACGTTATCGAAAAGTAAAATTCTTACGGTGTATCACGTGGGCAAATTGAAGAGACAAAAGATGCCATTTTGGCCTCTCGTTCGGCAAGATTTCGGCGATTGGCGATTTTTTGACCAAGATAGATCCAAATCGCCACGAAAAGTGACCTGTTGGAAGCCCAACAGATGTAATTCAACGCATCAAAAAGTAAAATTCTTACAGGTATCACGCGGGCAAACTGAAGAGACAAAAGATGCCATTTTAGCCTCCGCTCGAGCGGCATTTCGCCAACATTTCGGAGATTGGCGGATTTTTGACCAAGATAGATCCAAATCGCCATGAAAATTGACCTGTTGGAAGCCCAACATGACCTAATTTAGAGGATCGAAAAGTATAATTCTTACATTTATCACGTGGGGCAGCTAAGGAGCCCAAAGATGCCATTTTGGCCTCCATTCATGGAAATTTCTCACACGATTCCTAGCGGTGACATTTTTGAGTTCCGTAACTCCAATCGTAGTGATTCTCGACTCGTATGGGCTAGTAGAAAGCTATTTTTGAAATCCATAAGTCCATGTCCGATAGGCATCCCAAAGGCTCGCAAAATTGACGGTTTTCAAAAGAGGTCATTCTAGCCTCCGCTCGGGCAGATTTCTGTCAAGATTTATGGAGATTGGCAGATTTTTGACCAAGATAGATCCATCGCCATGAAAAGTGACCGTTGGAAGCCCAACAGATGTAATTCAACGCATCAAAAAGTAAAATTCTTACAGGTATCACGCGGGCAAATGAAGAGACAAAAGATGCCATTTTGGCCTCCGCTCGAAAGGCATTTCGCCAACATTTCGAGATTGGCGGATTTTTGACCAAGATAGATCCAAATGCCATGAAAATTGACTGTTGGAAGCCCAACATGACCTAATTTAGAGGATCGAAAAGTATAATTCTTACATTTATCACGTGGGCAGCTAAGGAGCCCAAAGATGCCATTTTGGGCTACATTCATGGAAATTTCGTCACGATTCCTAGCGGTGACATTTTTGAGTTCCGTAACTCCAATCGTAGTGATTCGACTCCGTGCGAAGCTAGTAGAAAGCTATTTTTGAAATCCATAAGTCCATGTCGATAGGCATCGCGAAGGCTCGCAAAAACCGACGGTTTTCAAAAAGAGGTCATTCGCCTCCGCTCGGGCAGATTTCACAACATTTATGGAGATTGGCAGATTTTGACCAAGATAGATCCAGCCGCCATGAAAAGTGACCTGTTGGAAGCCCAACAGATGTAATTTAACGTTATCGAAAAGTAAAATTCTTACAGGTATCTCGTGGGCAGTCAAGAGACAAAAGATGCCATTTTGGCCTCTCGTTCGGGCAGATTTCTGGCGATTGGCGCATTTTTGACCAAGATAGATCCAAATCGCCACGAAAAGTGACCCGTTGGAAGCCCAACAGATGTAATTCAACGCATCAAAAAGTAAAATTCTTACGTTTATCACGCGGCAGCTGAAGAGACAAAAGATGCCATTTTAGCCTCCGCTTCGAAAGCAAATTTTCGTCAACATTTACGAGATTGGCGGATTTTTGACCAAGATAGATCCAATCGCCATGAAAATTGACCCGTTGGAAGCCCAACATGACCTAATTTAGAGGATCGAAAAGTATAATTCTTACATTTATCACGTGGGGCAGCTAAAGAGCCCAAAGATGCCATTTTGGCCTCCATTCAGGAAATTTTTGTCACGATTCCTAGCGGTGACATTTTTGAGTTCCGTAACTCCAATCGTAGTGATTCGACTCCGCGCGAAGCTAGTAGAAATCTATTTTTGAAATCCATAAGTCCATGTCCGATAGGCATCGCGAAGGCTCGCAAAATTGACGGTTTTCAAAAGAGGTCATTCTAGCCTCCGCTCGGGCGCATTTACGCCAAGCATTTATGGAGATTGGCAGATTTTTGACCAAGATAGATCCAAATCGCCATGAAAAGTGACCTGTTGGAAGCCCAACAGATGTAATTCAACGCATCAAAAAGTAAAATTCTTACAGGTATCACGCGGGCAAATTGAAGAGACAAAAGATGCCATTTTGGCCTCCGCTCGAGCAGATTTCGTCAACATTTCGAGATTGGCGGATTTTTGACCAAGATAGATCCAAATCGCCATGAAAATTGACCTGTTGGAAGCCCAACATGACCTAATTTAGAGGATCGAAAAGTATAATTTTACGCTTTATCACGTGGGGCAGCTAAGGAGCCCAAAGATGCCATTTTGGGCTACATTCATGGAAATTTCGCAACGATTCCTAGCGGTGACATTTTTGAGTTCCGTAACTCCAATCGTAGTGATTCTGGACTCCGTTGGAAGCTAGTAGAAAGCTATTTTTGAAATCCATAAGTCCATGTCGATAGGCATCGCGAAGGCTCGCAAAAACCGACGGTTTTCAAAAGAGGTCATTCGGCCTCCGCTTCGGGCGCGATTTCGTCAACATTTATGGAGATTGGCGTTTTTTGACCAAGATAGATCCAAATCGCCATGAAAAGTGACCTGTTGGAAGCCCAACAGATGTAATTTAACGTTATCGAAAAGTAAAATTCTTACAGGTATCTCGTGGGCAAAATTGAAGAGACAAAAGATGCCATTTTGGCCTCTCGTTCGCAAGCATTTCGCGATTGGCAGATTTTTGACCAAGATAGATCCAAATCGCCACGAAAAGTGACCTGTTGGAAGCCCAACAGATGTAATTCAACGCATCAAAAGTAAAATTCTTACAGGTATCACGCGGGCAACTGAAGAGACAAAAGATGCCATTTTAGCCTCCGTTCGAGCAGATTTACGTCAACATTTCCGAGATTGGCGGATTTTTGACCAAGATAGATCCAACCGCCATGAAAATTGACCTCGTTGGAAGCCCAACATGACCTAATTTAGAGGATCGAAAAGTATAATTCTTACATTTATCACGTGGGGCAGCTAAAGAGCCCAAAGATGCCATTTTGGCCTCCATTCAGGGAAATTTTTGTCACGATTCCTAGCGGTGACATTTTTTGAGTTCCGTAACTCCAATCGTAGTGATTCGACTCCGTCGCGAAGGCTAGTAGAAATCTATTTTGAAATCCATAAGTCCATGTCGATAGGCATCGCGAAGGCTCGCAAAATTGACGGTTTTCAAAAGAGGTCATTCTAGCCTCCGCTCGCGATTTCAAACATTTATGGAGATTGGCGATTTTTGACCAAGATAGATCCAAATACCATGAAAAGTGACCCGTTGGAAGCCCAACAGATGTAATTCAACGCATCAAAAAAGTAAAATTCTTACAGTATCACGCGGGCAAACAAGAGACAAAAGATGCCATTTTGGCCTCCGCTCGAGCAGATTGCCAACATTTCGAGATTGGCGGATTTTTGACCAAGATAGATCCAAATCGCCATGAAAATTGACCTCGTTGGAAGCCCAACATGACCTAATTTAGAGGATCGAAAAGTATAATTCTTACGCTTTATCACGTGGGGCAGCTAAGGAGCCCAAAGATGCCATTTTGGGCTACATTCATGGAAATTTCATCCTCACGATTCCTAGCGGTGACATTTTTTGAGTTCCGTAACTCCAATCGTAGTGATTCGGACTCCGTGGCGGCTTAGTAGAAAGCTATTTTTGAAATCCATAAGTCCATGTTCCGATAGGCATCGCTGGCTCGCAAAACTGACGGTTTTCAAAAGAGGTCATTCCGGCCTCCGTTCGGGCGGATTTCACAACATTTATGGAGATTGGCGGATTTTGACCAAGATAGATCCAAATCGCCATGAAAAGTGACCTGTTGGAAGCCCAACAGATGTAATTTAACGTTATCGAAAAAGTAAAATTCTTACGGGTATCACGTGGGCAAATGAAGAGACAAAAGATGCCATTTTGGCCTCGTTCATGGCAGATTTCGGGCGATTGGCGATTTTTGACCAAGATAGATCCAAGATACCCACGAAAAGTGACCTCGTTGGAAGCCCAACAGATGTAATTCAACGCATCAAAAAGTAAAATTCTTACGGTATCACGCAGGCAAAGAGACAAAAGATGCCATTTTAGCCTCCGCTCGAAAGCAGATTTTCCAACATTTCTAGAGATTGGCGGATTTTTGACCAAGATAGATCCGGTCGCCATGAAAATTGACCTGTTGGAAGCCCAACATGACCTAATTTAGAGGATCGAAAAGTATAATTCTTACATTTATCACGTGGGGCAGCTAAAGGGCCCAAAGATGCCATTTTGGCCTCCATTCGTGGAAAATTTTGTCACGATTCCTAGCGGTGACATTTTTGAGTTCCGTAACTCCAATCGTAGTGATTCTCGACTCCGTGCGAAGCTAGTAGAAATCTATTTTTGAAATCCATAAGTCCATGTCTAATAGGCATCGCGAAGGCTCGCAAAATTGACGGTTTTCAAAAAGAGGTCATTCTAGCCTCCGTTCGCGCATTTATGTCAACATTTATGGAGATTGGCAGATTTTGACCAAGATAGATCCAGTCGCCATGAAAAGTGACCTGTTGGAAGCCCAATAGGATGTAATTTAACGTTATCGAAAAAGTAAAATTCTTACAGGTATCACGTGGGCAAATTGAAGAGACAAAAGATGCCATTTTGGCCTCTCGTCGCGCGGATTTCCGGCGATTGGCAGATTTTTGACCAAGATAGATCCAAATGCCATGAAAAGTGACCTGTTGGAAGCCTAACAGGATGTAATTTAACGTGATCGAAAAGTAAAATTTTACAGTATCACATGGGCAAAATGAAGAGACAAAAGATGCCATTTTGCCTCCTCGCGCGCGTGCGTATTTCACAACATATCCGGCGATTGGTAGATTTTTGACCAAGATAGATCCCGCCGCCATAAAAGTGACCTGTTGGAAGCCCAACAGATGTAATTCAATGTATCAAAATGTAAAATTCTTACAGGTATCACGTGGGCAGTCGAAGAGACAAAAGATGCCATTTTGGCCTCCGTCGTTCGCGCATTTTGCCAACATTTCGGGGCGATTGGCATATTTTTGACCAAGATAGATCCAAATCGCCATGAAAAGTGACCTGTTGGAAGCCCAACAGGATGTAATTCAACGCATCAAAAAGTAAAATTCTTACAGTATCACGCAGGCAAATGAAGAGACAAAAGATGCCATTTTGGCCTCCGCTCGAGCAGATTTCTATCAACATTTCGAGATTGGCGGATTTTTGACCAAGATAGATCCAAATCGCCATGAAAATTGACCTGTTGGAAGCCCAACATGACCTAATTTAGAGGATCGAAAAGTATAATTCTTACATTTATCACGTGGGGCAGCTAAGGAGCCCAAAGATGCCATTTTGGCCTCCATTCAGGGAAATTTCTGTCATGATTCCTAGCGGTGATATTTTTGAGTTCCGTAACTCCAATCGTAGTGATTCGGACTCCGTGCGGCTAGTGGAAAGCTATTTTTGAAATCCATAAGTCCATGTCTGATAGGCATCGCGAAGGCTCGCAAAATTGACGGTTTTCAAAAGAGGTCATTCGGCCTCCGCTCGGGCAGATTTCTCACAACTTTTATGGAGATTGGCAGATTTTGACCAAGATAGATCCAAATACCATGAAAAGTGACCTGTTGGAAGCCCAACAGGATGTAATTTAACGTTATCGAAAAGTAAAATTCTTACAGGTATCACGTGGGCAAATAAGAGACAAAAGATGCCATTTTGGCCTCTCGTTCGAAATTTCCTAGCGATTGGTAGATTTTTGACCAAGATAGATCCAAATCGCCACGAAAAGTGACCTCGTTGGAAGCCTAACAGATGTAATTTAACGTATCGAAAAGTAAAATTCTTACAGGTATCACATGGGCAGCTGAAGAGACAAAAGATGCCATTTTGGCCTCCGCTCGTGCAGATTTCTATCAACATATCCGGCGATTGGTAGATTTTTGACCAAGATAGATCCTGTCCGCCATGAAAAGTGACCTGTTGGAAGCCCAACAGATGTAATTCAATGTATCAAAATGTAAAATTCTTAGAGGTATCACGTGGGCAGTCAAGAGACAAAAGATGCCATTTTGGCCTCCGCTCGAAAGCATTTACACAACATTTCGAAATTGGCAGATTTTTGACCAAGATAGATCCAAATCGCCATGAAAATTGACCTCGTTGGAAGCCCAACATGACCTAATTTAGAGGATCGAAAAGTATAATTCTTACATTTATCACGTGGGGGATCAGCTAAGGAGCCCAAAGATGCCATTTTGGGCTCCATTCATGGAAATTTCTCACACGATTCCTAGCGGTGACATTTTTTGAGTTCTCAGAACTCCAATCGTAGTGATTCTCGACTCCGTGCGGCGGTTAGTAGAAAGCTATTTTTGAAATCCATAAGTCCATGTTCGATAGGCATCGCGAAGGCTCGCAAAACTGACGGTTTTCAAAAGAGGTCATTCGCCTCCGCTTCGGGCAGATTTCCAACATTTATGGAGATTGGCAGATTTTGACCAAGATAGATCCGCCGCCATGAAAAGTGACCTGTTGGAAGCCCAACAGATGTAATTTAACGCTATCGAAAAAGTAAAATTCTTACAGGTATCACGTGGGCAGCCGAAGAGACAAAAGATGCCATTTTGGCCTCGCTCGGGCGCAATTTTTCAAGATTGGCGGATTTTTGACCAAGATAGATCCAAATCGCCATGAAAAATGACCTGTTGGAAGCCCAACAGGATGTAATTCAACGCATCAAAAAGTAAAATTCTTACATTTATCACGCGGGCAGCTAAAGAGACAAAAGATGCCATTTTAGCCTCCGCTCGAGGAAATTTCTTTCTCAACATTTCCGAGATTGGCGGATTTTTGACCAAGATAGATCCAATCGCCATGAAAATTGACCTGTTGGAAGCCCAACATGACCTAATTTAGAGGATCGAAAAGTATAATTCTTACATTTATCACGGGGGCAAAATAAAAGAGCCCAAAGATGCCATTTTGGCCTCCATTCAGGGAAATTTCACACGATTCCTAGCGGTGACATTTTTGAGTTCAAGAACCCCAATCGTAGTGATTCTGACTCGTTGAAGCTAGTAGAAATCTATTTTTGAAATCCATAAGTCCATGTCTAATAGGCATCACGTGGGCTCGCAAAACCGACGGTTTTCAAAAGAGGTCATTTTGGCCTCCGTTCGAGGCGCATTTCGCCAACATTTATGGAGATTGGCAGATTTTGACCAAGATAGATCCAATCACCATGAAAAGTGACCTGTTGGAAGCCCAACAGATGTAATTTAACGTTATCGAAAAGTAAAATTCTTACGATATGTATCACGTGGGCAAAATTGAAGAGACAAAAGATGCCATTTTGGCCTCCGTTCGGGCAGATTTCATTTATTGACAAGTGATTTTTGACCAAGATAGATCCGGGGCCGCCATGAAAAGTGACCTGTTGGAAGCCCAACAGATGTAATTCAACGCATCAAAAAGTAAAATTCTTACGAGGTATCACGCTGGCAAAATTGAAGAGACAAAAGATGCCATTTTAGCCTCCGCTCGAAAGCGCATTTTGCCAACATTTCTAGAGATTGGCGGATTTTTGACCAAGATAGATCCATCGCCATGAAAATTGACCTGCTGGAAGCCCAACATGACCTAATTTAGAGGATCGAAAAGTATAATTCTTACATTTATCACGTGGGCAGCAGCTAAAGAGCCCAAAGATGCCATTTTGGCCTCCATTCATGGAAATTTTGTCACGATTCCTAGCGGTGACATTTTTGAGTTCCGTAACTCCAATCGTAGTGATTCTCGACTCCGTGCGGCTAGTAGAAATCTATTTTTGAAATCCATAAGTCCATGTCTAATAGGCATCGCGGCGGCTCGCAAAATTGACGGTTTTCAAAAGAGGTCATTCTAGCCTCCGCTCGGCATTTTATGTCAACATTTATGGAGATTGGCGATTTTGACCAAGATAGATCCAAATCGCCATGAAAAGTGACCTGTTGGAAGCCCAACAGGATGTAATTTAACGTTATCGAAAAGTAAAATTCTTACAGGTATCACGTGGGCACCTGAAGAGACAAAAAGATGCCATTTTGGCCTCCGCTCGGGCAGATTTCCAACATTTCGAGATTGGCGTTTTTTTGACCAAGATAGATCCGGGCCGCCATGAAAAGTGACCCGTTGGAAGCCTAACAGATGTAATTTAACGGATCGAAAAGTAAAATTCTTACATTATCACATGGGCAGTCAAGAGACAAAAGATGCCATTTTGGCCTCCGTTCATGGAAATTTCTGTCAACATATCCGGCGATTGGTAGATTTTTGACCAAGATAGATCCCAATCGCCATAAAAAGTGACCCGTTGGAAGCCCAACAGATGTAATTCAATGTATCAAAATGTAAAATTCTTACGTGTATCACGTGGGCAGTTTCAGACAAAAGATGCCATTTTGGCCTCCGCTCGTCGTGATTTCTGTCAACATTTCCGGAGATTGGCATATTTTTGACCAAGATAGATCCAAATACCATGAAAAGTGACCTCGTTGGAAGCCCAACAGATGTAATTCAACGATCAAAAAGTAAAATTCTTACGTTTATCACGCAGCAGTGAAGAGACAAAAGATGCCATTTTGGCCTCCGCTTCGAGCAGAAATTTCTATCAACATTTCCTAGATTGGCGGATTTTTGACCAAGATAGATCCAATCGCCATGAAAATTGACCTCGTTGGAAGCCCAACATGACCTAATTTAGAGGATCGAAAAGTATAATTCTTACATTTATCACGTGGGGCAGCTAAGGAGCCCAAAGATGCCATTTTGGCCTCCATTCAGTGGAAATTTCGTCACGATTCCTAGCGGTGATATTTTTGAGTTCCGATAGACTCCAATCGTAGTGATTCTCGACTCCGTGGAAGCTAACAGAAAGCTATTTTTGAAATCCATAAGTCCATGTCTGATAGGCATCGCGAAGGCTCGCAAAATTGAGAGACAAAAGAGGTCATTCCGCCTCCGTTCGCGCAGATTGGCCAACATTTATGGAGATTGGCGGATTTTGACCAAGATAGATCCAAATCCGCCATGAAAAGTGACCTGTTGGAAGCCCAACAGATGTAATTTAACGTTATCGAAAAGTAAAATTTTTACATTTATCACGTGGGCAAATAAGAGACAAAAGATGCCATTTTGGCCTCCATTCATGGAAATTTCGGTCACGATTGGTAGATTTTTTTTGACCAAGATAGATCCAATCGTAGTGAAAAGTGACCTCGTTGGAAGCCTAACAAATGTAATTTAACGAAATCGAAAAGTAAAATTCTTAGGCATCACATGGGCAAAATTGAAGAGACAAAAGATGCCATTTTGGCCTCCGCTCGTGCGATTTCTATCAAACATATCCGGAGATTGGTAGATTTTTGACCAAGATAGATCCCGCCGCCATGAAAAGTGACCCGTTGGAAGCCCAACAGATGTAATTCAATGTATCAAAATGTAAAATTCTTAGAGGTATCACGTGGGCAGTCAAGAGACAAAAGATGCCATTTTGGCCTCCGCTCGCGCGATTTCTCGCAACATTTCTCGAAATTGGCGGATTTTTGACCAAGATAGATCCAAATCGCCATGAAAATTGACCTTTTGGAAGCCCAACATGACCTAATTTAGAGGATCGAAAAGTATAATTTTTACATTTATCACGTGGGGGCAGCTAAGGAGCCCAAAGATGCCATTTTGGCCTCCATTCATGGAAATTTCTCACACGATTCCTAGCGGTGACATTTTTGAGTTCTCAGAACTCCAATCGTAGTGATTCTCGACTCGCGGCGAAGCTAGTAGAAAGCTATTTTTGAAATCCATAAGTCCATGTCCGATAGGCATCGCGAAGGCTCGCAAAATTGACGGTTTTCAAAAGAGGTCATTCTAGCCTCCGCTCGGCAGATTTGCCAACATTTATGGAGATTGGCAGATTTTTGACCAAGATAGATCCAGTCCGCCATGAAAAGTGACCTGTTGGAAGCCCAACAGATGTAATTTAACGTTATCGAAAAGTAAAATTCTTACAGTATCACGTGGGCAAACAAGAGACAAAAGATGCCATTTTGGCCTCCATTCAATTGACCTGAAAACATGACCTAAGATTTCTAGCGATAATTTTGGATTTTTGAGTTGGCAAGATAGAATCCAAGATTGACCTCGTTGAAGCGAACAGATGTAATTTAACGGATTTTTGACCAAGATAGAAAAGATGCCATTTTGGCCTCCGCCATGAATTTTTGACCAAGATAGATCCTGCCGACCCGTTGGAAGCCCAACAGATGTAATTCAACGTATCAAAAAAGTAAAATTCTTACAGGTATCACGCTGGCAAATGAAGAGACAAAAGATGCCATTTTGGCCTCCGCTCGAAAGCGCATTTCTGTCAACATTTCGAGATTGGCGGATTTTTGACCAAGATAGATCCAATCGCCATGAAAATTGACCTCGTTGGAAGCCCAACATGACCTAATTTAGAGGATCGAAAAGTATAATTCTTACATTTATCACGTGGGGCAGCTAAAGAGCCCAAAGATGCCATTTTGGCCTCCATTCATGGAAATTTCGTCAACGATTCCTAGCGGTGACATTTTTTGAGTTCCGTAACCCCAATCGTAGTGATTCTAGACTCCGTTGAAGCTAGTAGAAATCTATTTTTGAAATCCATAAGTCCATGTCTATAGGCATCGCGAAGGCTCGCAAAATTGACGGTTTTCAAAAGAGGTCATTCTAGCCTCCGCTCGGGCAGATTTATGTCAACATTTATGGAGATTGGCAGATTTTTGACCAAGATAGATCCAAATACCATGAAAAGTGACCTCGTTGGAAGCCCAACAGATGTAATTTAACGTTATCAAAAAGTAAAATTCTTACAGTATCACATGGGCAAAAAGAGAGACAAAAGATGCCATTTTGGCCTCCGTCGTGCGATTTCTCAAATTTCCGGGAGATTGGCGATTTTTGACCAAGATAGATCCAAATACCATGAAAAGTGACCTGTTGGAAGCCCAACAGATGTAATTTAACGTATCAAAAAGTAAAATTCTTACATTTATCACATGGGCAAAATAAGAGACAAAAGATGCCATTTTGGCCTCCGCTTCGTGGAAATTTCTCGTCAACATATCTAGGGCGATTGGTAGATTTTTTGACCAAGATAGATCCTGCCGCCATAGTAAAAGTGACCTCGTTGGAAGCCCAACAGATGTAATTTTTGATGTATCAAAATGTAAAATTCTTACATTTATCACGTGGGCAAAATTGAAGAGACAAAAGATGCCATTTTGGCCTCCATTCATGGAAATTTCTCATCAACATTTCCTAGAGATTGGCATATTTTTGACCAAGATAGATCCAATCGCCATGAAAAGTGACCCTCGTTGGAAGCCCAACAGATGTAATTTTTGAAAATCAAAAAGTAAAATTCTTACATTTATCACGCTGGCAGCCGAAGAGACAAAAGATGCCATTTTGGCCTCCGCTCGATGGAAATTCGCCGATTTCTATCAACATTTTTTTGAGATTGGCGGATTTTTGACCAAGATAGATCCAAAGCCGCCATGAAAATTGACCATGTTGGAAGCCCAACATGACCTAATTTAGAGGATCAAAAAGTATAATTCTTACATTTATCACGTTTATGGGATTGCTAAAGGAGCCCAAAGATGCCATTTTGGCCTCCATTCAGTAGAAATTTCGTCAACGATTCCTAGCGGTGACATTTTTTGAGTTTTTTGACCAAGATAGATCCGACTCCGCCATGAAAAGTTGAAGCTATTTTTGAAATCCAACATGACCTTGATTTAGGGAATCTATTTTTAGAAAAGTATAATTCCATTACATTTATCACGCAAAAATTAAGGAGCCCAAAGATGCCATTTTGGCCTCCATTCAGTGGAAATTTCTCCAACATTTATGGAGATTGGCATTTTTTGACCAAGATAGATCCCAATCGCCATGAAAAGTGACCCGTTGGAAGCCCAACAGATGTAATTTAACGTTTGATTGAAAAGTAAAATCCATGTCCATGGCGATATCACGCGAAGGCTCGCAAAATTGACGGAGACAAAAGATGCCATTTTGGCCTCCGCTCGCATTTTTCGGGCGATTTATGGAGATTGGCGATTTTTGACCAAGATAGATCCGGGGCCGCCATGAAAAGTGACCTCGTTGGAAGCCCAACAGATGTAATTTAACGTTATCGAAAAGTAAAATTCTTACATTATCACATGGGCAAACAAGAGACAAAAGATGCCATTTTGGCCTCCGCTCGCGGAAGACTATCAACATATCTAGAGATTGGCAGATTTTTGACCAAGATAGATCCAATCGCCATGAAAAGTGACCTCGTTGGAAGCCCAACAGATGTAATTTAACGTATCAAAAAGTAAAATTCTTACATTATCACGTGGGCAAATTGAGAGACAAAAGATGCCATTTTGGCCTCCATTCAAAGGCAAATTTCAATTTACATTCCGGCGATTGATATTTTTTTGACCAAGATAGATCCTCCCATGAAAAAGTGACCTGTTGGAAGCCCAACAGATGTAATTCAATGTATCAAAAAGTAAAATTCTTATAGGCATCACGCGGCAAAATTGAGACAAAAGATGCCATTTTGGCCTCCGCTCGGCGATTTCAAAACATTTATGGAGATTGGCGGATTTTTGACCAAGATAGATCCAAATCGCCATGAAAATTGACCTCGTTGGAAGCCCAACATGACCTAATTTAGAGGATCGAAAAGTATAATTCTTACATTTATCACGTGGGGCAGCTAAGAGCCCAAAGATGCCATTTTGGCCTCCATTCATGGAAATTTCGTCACGATTCCTAGCGGTGACATTTTTTGAGTTCCGATAATCCAATCGTAGTGATTCTCGACTCGTGGCGAAGCTAGTAGAAAGCTATTTTTGAAATCCATAAGTCCATGTCTGATAGGCATCGCAAGGCTCGCAAAATTGACGGTTTTCAAAAGAGGTCATTCTAGCCTCCGTCCGGGCGCATTTTTGCAACATTTATGGAGATTGGCGATTTTTGACCAAGATAGATCCAGTCCGCCATGAAAAGTGACCCGTTGGAAGCCCAACAGATGTAATTCAACGCATCAAAAGTAAAATTCTTACAGTATCACACGGGCAAAAGAAGAGACAAAAGATGCCATTTTGGCCTCCGCTCGAAGCAGATTCTGCCAACATTTCGAGATTGGCGGATTTTTGACCAAGATAGATCCAAATACCATGAAAATTGACCGTTGGAAGCCCAACATGACCTAATTTAGAGGATCGAAAAGTATAATTTTACATTTATCACGTGGGCAGCTAAGGAGCCCAAAGATGCCATTTTGGCCTCCATTTATGGAAATTTCTTTTTGTCACGATTCCTAGCGGTGACATTTTTTGAGTTCCGTAACTCCAATCGTAGTGATTCTAGACTCGTTAAGCTAGTAGAAAGCTATTTTTGAAATCCATAAGTCCATGTCTCGATAGGCATCGCGAAGGCTCGCAAAATTGACGGTTTTCAAAAGAGGTCATTCTAGCCTCCGTCGGCGCATTTTTGCCAACATTTATGGAGATTGGCAGATTTTTGACCAAGATAGATCCAAATACCATGAAAAGTGACCCGTTGGAAGCCCAACAGATGTAATTTAACGCATCAAAAAGTAAAATTCTTACTGTATCACGCGGGCAAATCAAGAGACAAAAGATGCCATTTTGGCCTCCGCTCGAGCAGATTTCGGGCATTTCGAGATTGGCGGATTTTTGACCAAGATAGATCCAGGGCCATGAAAATTGACCTCGTTGGAAGCCCAACATGACCTAATTTAGAGGATCGAAAAGTAAAATTCTTACATTTATCACATGGGGGCAGCTAAGAGCCCAAAAGATGCCATTTTGGCCTCCATTTAGGGAAATTTCTCACAACATTCCTAGCGGTGACATTTTTTGAGTTCCGTAAGATAATCGTAGTGATTCTGAAACTGACCCGCGGTTAGTAGAAAGCTATTTTTGAAATCCATAAAAATGTCCGATAGGCATCGCGCGTAAGGCTCGCAAAATTGACGGTTTTCAAAAAGAGGTCATTTTGCCTCCGTCGCGTCGCATTTTCGCCAACATTTATGGAGATTGGCAGATTTTTGACCAAGATAGATCCAAATCGCATGAAAAGTGACCTCGTTGGAAGCCCAACAGATGTAATTTAACGTTATCAAAAAGTAAAATTCTTACATATCACGTGGCAGCAAATAAGAGACAAAAGATGCCATTTTGGCCTCCATTCATGGAAATTTCTATCAACATTTCTAGCGATTGGCGGATTTTTGACCAAGATAGATCCAAACGCCATGAAAATTGACCTCGTTGGAAGCCCAACATGACCTAATTTAGAGGATCGAAAAGTATAATTTTTACATTTATCACGTGGGCAGCTAAGGAGCCCAAAGATGCCATTTTGGCCTCCATTCAGGAAATTTCCAACATATTCCTAGCGGTGACATTTTTTTGAGTTCCGATAGATCCAATCGTAGTGATTCTGGACTCCGAAGCCCAACAGTAGTAAAGCAATTTTTGAAAATAAGTCCATGTTATAGGCATCGCGTGGGCTCGCAAAATTGACGGTTTTCAAAAGAGCCATTTTGGCCTCCGCTCGCGCAGATTGCCAACATTTATGGAGATTGGCGGATTTTGACCAAGATAGATCCAAATACCATGAAAATTGACCTCGTTGAAGCCCAACATGACCTAATTTAACGGATCGAAAAGTAAAATTCTTACATTTATCACGTGGGCAGCTAAGAGACAAAAGATGCCATTTTGGCCTCCATTCATGGAAATTTCTCGCGATTCCTAGCGGTGATTTTTTGAGTTCCGTAGATCCAATCGTAGTGATTCTCGAAAAGTGACCTGTTGGAAGCCTAACAGATGTAATTTAACGTCCAAAAGTCCAATTCTTATAGGCACATGGGCAAAATTGAAGAGACAAAAGATGCCATTTTGGCCTCCGCTCGTGCAGATTTCCTCAACATATTATGGAGATTGGCAGATTTTTGACCAAGATAGATCCAAATACCATGAAAAGTGACCTCGTTGGAAGCCCAACAGATGTAATTCAACGTATCAAAATGTAAAATTCTTACAGTATCACGCGGGCAGCAAGAGACAAAAGATGCCATTTTGGCCTCCGCTCGAAAGCGATTTCCAACAACATTTCGAGATTGGCGGATTTTTGACCAAGATAGATCCAAATAGCCATGAAAATTGACCTCGTTGGAAGCCCAACATGACCTAATTTAGAGGATCAAAAAGTATAATTCTTACATTTATCACGTGGGGCAGCTAAGGAGCCCAAAGATGCCATTTTGGCCTCCATTCATGGAAATTTCGCACACGATTCCTAGCGGTGACATTTTTGAGTTCCGTAAACCAATCGTAGTGATTCGACTCGTGGCGGCTAGTAGAAAGCTATTTTTGAAATCCATAAGTCCATGTCCGATAGGCATCGCGAAGGCTCGCAAAATTGACGGTTTTCAAAAGAGGTCATTCTAGCCTCCGTCGGGCGCATTTTTGTCAACATTTATGGAGATTGGCAGATTTTTTGACCAAGATAGATCCAAATACCATGAAAAGTGACCCGTTGGAAGCCCAACAGATGTAATTCAACGCATCAAAAAGTAAAATTTTACGTATCACGCTGGCAAAATGAAGAGACAAAAGATGCCATTTTGGCCTCCGCTCGAAAGGCATTTCGCCAACATTTCCGAGATTGGCGGATTTTTGACCAAGATAGATCCAAATGCCATGAAAATTGACTCGTTGGAAGCCCAACATGACCTAATTTAGAGGATCGAAAAGTATAATTTTACATTTATCACGTGGGGCAGCTAAGGAGCCCAAAGGTGCCATTTTGGCCTCCATTTAGGAAATTTCTCACCACGATTCCTAGCGGTGACATTTTTTGAGTTCCGTAACTCCAATCGTAGTGATTCTCGACTCCGTGCAAAGTTAGTAGAAAGCTATTTTTGAAATCCATAAGTCCATGTCTCGATAGGCATCGCGAAGGCTCGCAAAATTGACGGTTTTCAAAAGAGGTCATTCCGCCTCCGCTCGCGCAGATTTTGCCAACATTTATGGAGATTGGCAGATTTTGACCAAGATAGATCCAAATACCATGAAAAGTGACCCGTTGGAAGCCCAACAGATGTAATTTAACGTTATCAAAAGTAAAATTCTTACAGTATCACGTGGGCAAATAAGAGACAAAAGATGCCATTTTGGCCTCTCGTTTCGCATTTCTCGCGATTGGCAGATTTTTTTGACCAAGATAGATCCAAATACATGAAAAGTGACCTGTTGGAAGCCTAACAGATGTAATTTAACGATCGAAAAGTAAAATTTTACATTTATCACATGGGCAAATAAGAGACAAAAAAGATGCCATTTTGGCCTCCGTTCGCGCGTGATTTCCAACATATCCGCGATTGGTAGATTTTTGACCAAGATAGATCCTCGCCGCCATGAAAAGTGACCTCGTTGGAAGCCCAACAGATGTATGTAATTCAATGTATCAAAATGTAAAATTCTTACAAGTATCACGCAAAATTGAAGAGACAAAAGATGCCATTTTGGCCTCCGCTCGTTTGAAGCCCAACATGACCTATTTCGCAAACATTTATGGAGATTGGCGGATTTTTGACCAAGATAGATCCAAATTTTGCCATGAAAATTGACCTCGTTGGAAGCCCAACATGACCTAATTTAGAGGATCGAAAAGTATAATTTTACATTTATCACGTGGGGCAGCTAAGGAGCCCAAAGATGCCATTTTGGCCTCCATTCATGGAAATTTCGGCGATTGGCATTCCTAGCGGTGACATTTTTAGAGTTCCGTGAACTCCAATCGTAGTGATTCTCGACTCCTAACAGATGTAGTAGAAAGCTATTTTTGAAAAGTAAAAGTCCATGTTCGATAGGCACGCGGAAGGCTCGCAAAATTGACGGACAAAAGAGGTCATTCTAGCCTCCGCTCGCGCATTTCGCCAAACATTTATGGAGATTGGTAGATTTTTGACCAAGATAGATCCAAATACCATGAAAAGTGACCTGTTGGAAGCCCAACAGATGTAATTCAACGTATCAAAAGTAAAATTCTTACAGTATCACGCGGGCAAAATTGAGAGACAAAAGATGCCATTTTGGCCTCCGCTCGAGCAGATTTCTCACCAACATTTCGAGATTGGCGGATTTTTGACCAAGATAGATCCAAATGCCATGAAAATTGACCTCGTTGGAAGCCCAACATGACCTAATTTAGAGGATCGAAAAGTATAATTTTACATTTATCACGTATGGGCAGCTAAGGAGCCCAAAGATGCCATTTTGGCCTCCATTTATGGAAATTTCTCACGATTCCTAGCGGTGACATTTTTTGAGTTCCAGAACCCAATCGTAGTGATTCTCGACTCCGTGCGGCTAGTAGAAAGCTATTTTTGAAATCCATAAGTCCATGTCCGATAGGCATCGCGAAGGCTCGCAAAATTGACGGTTTTCAAAAGAGGTCATTCTAGCCTCCGCTCGGGCATTTTGCCAACATTTATGGAGATTGGCAGATTTTGACCAAGATAGATCCAAATACCATGAAAAGTGACCTGTTGGAAGCCCAACAGATGTAATTTAACGCATCAAAAAGTAAAATTTTACAGTATCACGCAAATAATGAAGAGACAAAAGATGCCATTTTGGCCTCCGCTCGAGCGATTTCTCGCCAACATTTCTCGAGATTGGCGGATTTTTGACCAAGATAGATCCAAAATACCATGAAAATTGACCTCGTTGGAAGCCCAACATGACCTAATTTAGAGGATCGAAAAGTATAATTTTACATTTATCACGTGGGGCAGCTAAGGAGCCCAAAGATGCCATTTTGGCCTCCATTCAGGAAATTTCTCACACGATTCCTAGCGGTGACATTTTTTGAGTTCCGATAACTCCAATCGTAGTGATTCGACTCGGAAGGTTAGTAGAAAGCTATTTTTGAAATCCATAAGTCCATGTTCGATAGGCATCGCGAAGGCTCGCAAAAATTGACGGTTTTCAAAAGAGGTCATTCTGGCCTCCGCTCGCGCATTTTTGTCGTCAACATTTATGGAGATTGGCGTATTTTGACCAAGATAGATCCAAATACCCATGAAAGTGACCTCGTTGGAAGCCCAACAGATGTAATTTAACGTTATCAAAAGTAAAATTCTTACATTATCACGTGGGCAGCCGAAGAGACAAAAGATGCCATTTTGGCCTCCGTCGAAAGCAGATTTCCAACATTCGATTGGCAGATTTTTTGACCAAGATAGATCCAATCCGCCATGAAAATTGACCTCGTTGGAAGCCCAACAGATGTAATTTAACGGATCGAAAAGTAAAATTTTACATTTATCACATGGGCAAAATTAAGAGACAAAAGATGCCATTTTGGCCTCCATTCAGGCAATTTCCAACATATCCTAGCGATTGGTAGATTTTTTGAAGATAGATCCCGCCGCCAATCGTAGTGACCGACTCTGGAAGCCCAACAGATGTAATTTTTGATGTATCAAAAGTCCAAAATTCGATAGGCATCACGAAGGCTCGGCAAAATTGAAGAGACAAAAGATGCCATTTTGGCCTCCGCTCGTGGCATTTGCCAACATTTATGGAGATTGGCGGATTTTTGACCAAGATAGATCCAAATACCATGAAAATTGACCTGTTGGAAGCCCAACATGACCTAATTTAGAGGATCAAAAAGTAAAATTCTTACATTTATCACGTGGGGCAGCTAAGAGCCCAAAGATGCCATTTTGGCCTCCATTCATGGAAATTTCGCCACGATTCCTAGCGATGACATTTTTTGAGTTCAAGATAGATCCAATCGTAGTGAAAATGACCTCGTGGAAGCCCAAC
This sequence comes from Hyparrhenia diplandra, assembly GCA_015847255.1. Classification (NCBI taxonomy): domain Eukaryota; kingdom Viridiplantae; phylum Streptophyta; class Magnoliopsida; order Poales; family Poaceae; genus Hyparrhenia; species Hyparrhenia diplandra. The sequence continues at coordinate 71,029 of JADLZK010001212.1, read as the reverse complement.
AAAGCTATTTTTGAAATCCAAAAGTCCATGTCCGATAGGCATTTATCACATGCTCGCAAAATTGACGGTTTTCAAAAGAGGCCATTTTGGCCTCCGCTCGCATTTCTCGCCAACATTTATGGAGATTGGCAGATTTTTGACCAAGATAGATCCAATCGCCATGAAAAGTGACCTCGTTGGAAGCCCAACAGATGTAATTCAACGTATCAAAAAGTAAAATTCTTACAGGTATCACGTGGGCAAATTGAGAGACAAAAGATGCCATTTTGGCCTCCGCTCGAGCAGATTTCTCATCAACATTTCGAGATTGGCGGATTTTTGACCAAGATAGATCCAAATAGCCATGAAAATTGACCTCGTTGGAAGCCCAACATGACCTAATTTAGAGGATCAAAAGTATAATTTTACATTTATCACGTGGGGGCAGCTAAGGAGCCCAAAGATGCCATTTTGGCCTCCATTCATGGAAATTTCTCACAACATTCCTAGCGGTGACATTTTTTGAGTTCCAACTCCAATCGTAGTGATTCGACTCGAAAAGTGACTAGTAGAAAGCTATTTTTGAAATCCATAAGTCCATGTCCGATAGGCATCGCAAGGCTCGCAAAATTGACGGTTTTCAAAAGAGGTCATTCTAGCCTCCGCTCATTTATGGGCAGATTTTTCAACATTTATGGAGATTGGCAGATTTTTGACCAAGATAGATCCAAATACCATGAAAAGTGACCTCGTTGGAAGCCCAACAGATGTAATTCAACGCATCAAAAAGTAAAATTCTTACAGGTATCACGCGGGCAAATGAAGAGACAAAAGATGCCATTTTGGCCTCCGTCGAGCAGACCAAGATTTCGAGATTGGCGGATTTTTGACCAAGATAGATCCAAGATAGATCCATGAAAATTGACCTCGTTGGAAGCCCAACATGACCTAATTTAGAGGATCGAAAAGTATAATTCTTACATTTATCACGTGGGCAGCTAAGGAGCCCAAAGATGCCATTTTGGCCTCCATTCATGGAAATTTCGTCACGATTCCTAGCGGTGACATTTTTTGAGTTCCGTAACCCAATCGTAGTGATTCTCGACTCGCGATTAGTAGAAAGCTATTTTTGAAATCCATAAGTCCATGTCCGATAGGCATCGCGAAGGCTCGCAAAATTGACGGTTTTCAAAAGAGGTCATTCTAGCCTCCGCTCGCGTGCATTTATGGAAACATTTATGGAGATTGGCAGATTTTTGACCAAGATAGATCCAAATGCCATGAAAAGTGACCTCGTTGGAAGCCCAACAGATGTAATTTAACGTTATCAAAAGTAAAATTTTTACAGTATCACGGGCGGGCAGTCTGAAGAGACAAAAGATGCCATTTTGGCCTCCGCTCGAAAGCAGATTTCAATGTATCAACATTTCGAGATTGGCGGATTTTTGACCAAGATAGATCCAAATTTCATGAAAATTGACCTTTGACCAAGATGGAAGCCCAACATGACCTAATTTAGAGGATCGAAAAGTATAATTTTACATTTATCACGTGGGCAGCTAAGGAGCCCAAAGATGCCATTTTGGCCTCCATTCATGGAAATTTCATCACGATTCCTAGCGGTGACATTTTTTTGAGTTCCGTAAACTCCAATCGTAGTGATTCTCGACTCCCGGTTAGTAGAAAGCTATTTTTGAAATCCATAAGTCCATGTCCGATAGGCATCGCGAAGGCTCGCAAAATTGACGGTTTTCAAAAAAGAGGTCATTCTAGCCTCCGTCGCGCAGATTTCACAACATTTATGGAGATTGGCAGATTTTTGACCAAGATAGATCCAAATACGCCATGAAAAGTGACCTCGTTGGAAGCCCAACAGATGTAATTTAACGCATCAAAAAGTAAAATTTTTACAGTATCACGCGGCAAATCAAGAGACAAAAGATGCCATTTTGGCCTCCGCTCGAAAGCAGATTTCACAACATTTCGAGATTGGCGGATTTTTGACCAAGATAGATCCAAATGCCATGAAAATTGACCTGTTGGAAGCCCAACATGACCTAATTTAGAGGATCGAAAAGTATAATTTTACATTTATCACGTGGGCAGCTAAGGAGCCCAAAGATGCCATTTTGGCCTCCATTCAGGAAATTTTCGCCACGATTCCTAGCGGTGACATTTTTTGAGTTCCGTGAACTCCAATCGTAGTGATTCTGACTCGTGCGAAGGTTAGTAGAAAGCTATTTTTGAAATCCATAAGTCCATGTCTTATAGGCATCGCGAAGGCTCGCAAAATTGACGGTTTTCAAAAGAGGTCATTCTTGCCTCCGTCGCGCGCATTTCTCACACAACATTTATGGAGATTGGCGTATTTTTGACCAAGATAGATCCAAATACCATGAAAAGTGACCTCGTTGGAAGCCCAACAGATGTAATTTAACGTTATCAAAAGTAAAAATTCTTACAGGTATCACGTGGGCAGCCAAGAGACAAAAGATGCCATTTTGGCCTCCATTCGGGCAGATTTCAACATTTCTCGCGATTGGCAGATTTTTGACCAAGATAGATCCAGCCGCCACGAAAAGTGACCTGTTGGAAGCCTAACAGATGTAATTTAACGTATCGAAAAGTAAAAAATTCTTACAGTATCACATGGGCAGCTGAAGAGACAAAAGATGCCATTTTGGCCTCCGTCGTGCAGATTAGCAACATATCCGGGCGATTGGTAGATTTTTGACCAAGATAGATCCCGCCGCCATGAAAAGTGACCTCGTTGAAGCCCAACAGATGTAATTCAATGTATCAAAATGTAAAATTCTTACAGTATCACGTGGCAAATTGAAGAGACAAAAGATGCCATTTTGGCCTCCGTCTCGCGCGCATTTCACAACATTTCGAGATTGGCGGATTTTTGACCAAGATAGATCCAAATACCATGAAAATTGACCCGTTGGAAGCCCAACATGACCTAATTTAGAGGATCGAAAAGTATAATTTTACATTTATCACGTGGGGCAGCTAAGGAGCCCAAAGATGCCATTTTGGCCTCCATTCATGGAAATTTCTCACCACGATTCCTAGCGGTGACATTTTTTTGAGTTCCGTAACTCCAATCGTAGTGATTCTCGACTCGAAGGTTAGTAGAAAGCTATTTTTGAAATCCATAAGTCCATGTCTGATAGGCATCGCGAAGGCTCGCAAAATTGACGGTTTTTAAAAGAGGTCATTCTAGCCTCCGTCGCGCAGATTGTCAAAGATTTATGGAGATTGGCAGATTTTTTGACCAAGATAGATCCAAATACCATGAAAAGTGACCTCGTTGGAAGCCCAACAGATGTAATTCAACGCATCAAAAAGTAAAATTTTACAGGTATCACGCGGCAAATGAAGAGACAAAAGATGCCATTTTGGCCTCCGCTCGAAAGCAGATTTCTCCAACATTTCGAGATTGGCGGATTTTTGACCAAGATAGATCCAAATACCATGAAAATTGACCTCGTTGGAAGCCCAACATGACCTAATTTAGAGGATCGAAAAGTATAATTTTACATTTATCACGTGGGCAGCTAAGGAGCCCAAAGATGCCATTTTGGCCTCCATTCATGGAAATTTCGTCACGATTCCTAGCGGTGACATTTTTGAGTTCCGTAACTCCAATCGTAGTGATTCTCGACTCCGCGGCTAGTAGAAAGCTATTTTTGAAACCATAAGTCCATGTCTGATAGGCATCGCGAAGGCTCGCAAAATTGACGGTTTTCAAAAGAGGTCATTCTAGCCTCCGTCGCGTGCATTTTTGCCAACATTTATGGAGATTGGCAGATTTTGACCAAGATAGATCCAAATACCATGAAAAGTGACCCGTTGGAAGCCCAACAGATGTAATTTAACGTTATCAAAAGTAAAATTCTTACAGTATCACGTGGGCAAAAAAAGAGACAAAAGATGCCATTTTGGCCTCCGCTCGAGCAGATTTCGCGATTTCGAGATTGGCGGATTTTTGACCAAGATAGATCCAAATAGCCATGAAAATTGACCTCGTTGGAAGCCCAACATGACCTAATTTAGAGGATCGAAAAGTATAATTTTACATTTATCACGTGGGCAGCTAAGGAGCCCAAAGATGCCATTTTGGCCTCCATTCAGGGAAATTTCTATCACGATTCCTAGCGGTGACATTTTTTGAGTTCCGTAACCCAATCGTAGTGATTCTCGACTCCGGCGGCTAGTAGAAAGCTATTTTTGAAATCCATAAGTCCATGTCCGATAGGCATCGCGAAGGCTCGCAAAATTGACGGTTTTCAAAAGAGGTCATTCTCGCCTCCGTCTCGCGCATTTCTCACAACATTTATGGAGATTGGCGATTTTGACCAAGATAGATCCAAATACCATGAAAAGTGACCTCGTTGGAAGCCCAACAGATGTAATTTAACGTTATCGAAAAGTAAAATTTTTACAGGTATCACGTGGGCAAACAAGAGACAAAAGATGCCATTTTGGCCTCTTCGTCGGGCAGATTTCCAACATTCGATTGGCAGATTTTTGACCAAGATAGATCCAAATACCATGAAAAAGTGACCTCGTTGGAAGCCTAACAGATGTAATTTAACGATCGAAAAGTAAAATTCTTACAGTATCACATGGGCAGTCAAGAGACAAAAGATGCCATTTTGGCCTCCGCTCGTGCGCAGATTTCAAACATATCCGGGCGATTGGTAGATTTTTGACCAAGATAGATCCCGCCGCCATGAAAAGTGACCTGTTGGAAGCCCAACAGATGTAATTCAATGTATCAAAATGTAAAATTCTTACAGTATCACGGGCAGCTGAAGAGACAAAAGATGCCATTTTGGCCTCCGCTCGTGCAGATTTCTCACAACATTTCGAGATTGGCGGATTTTTGACCAAGATAGATCCAAATGCCATGAAAATTGACCTCGTTGGAAGCCCAACATGACCTAATTTAGAGGATCAAAAAGTATAATTTTACATTTATCACGTGGGGCGCAGCTAAGGAGCCCAAAGATGCCATTTTGGCCTCCATTCATGGAAATTTCTCACACGATTCCTAGCGGTGACATTTTTGAGTTCCGTAACTCCAATCGTAGTGATTCTCGACTCGTGAAGCTAGTAGAAAGCTATTTTTGAAATCCATAAGTCCATGTCTCGATAGGCATCGCGAAGGCTCGCAAAATTGACGGTTTTCAAAAGAGGTCATTCTAGCCTCCGCTCGCGCATTTCCTCACAAGATTTATGGAGATTGGCAGATTTTTGACCAAGATAGATCCAAATCGCCATGAAAAGTGACCTGTTGGAAGCCCAACAGATGTAATTCAACGCATCAAAAAGTAAAATTCTTACAGGTATCACGCGGGCAGTCAAGAGACAAAAGATGCCATTTTGGCCTCCGCTCGAGCAGATTTCACAACATTTCGAGATTGGCGGATTTTTGACCAAGATAGATCCAAATATGAAAATTGACCTCGTTGGAAGCCCAACATGACCTAATTTAGAGGATCGAAAAGTATAATTTTACATTTATCACGTGGGGCAGCTAAGGAGCCCAAAGATGCCATTTTGGCCTCCATTCATGGAAATTTCTCACGACGATTCCTAGCGGTGACATTTTTTGAGTTCCGTAACTCCAATCGTAGTGATTCTCGACTCTGCGCGCGGCTAGTAGAAAGCTATTTTTGAAATCCATAAGTCCATGTCCGATAGGCATCGCAAGGCTCGCAAAATTGACGGTTTTCAAAAGAGGTCATTCTAGCCTCCGCTCGCGCATTTTGGCCAACATTTATGGAGATTGGCAGATTTTGACCAAGATAGATCCAAATATGATGAAAAGTGACCTCGTTGGAAGCCCAACAGATGTAATTTAACGTTATCAAAAAGTAAAATTTTACAGTATCACGCAACATGGGCAAATTGAAGAGACAAAAGATGCCATTTTGGCCTCCGCTCGGCAGATTTCCAACATTTGATTGGCAGATTTTTGACCAAGATAGATCCAAATACCATGAAAATTGACCTCGTTGGAAGCCCAACATGACCTAATTTAGAGGATCGAAAAGTATAATTTTTACATTTATCACGTGGGCAGCTAAGGAGCCCAAAGATGCCATTTTGGCCTCCATTCATGGAAATTTCTCACAATTCCTAGCGGTGACATTTTTTGAGTTCCGTAGAACTCCAATCGTAGTGATTCTGACTCCGTGCGGCTAGTAGAAAGCTATTTTTGAAATCCATAAGTCCATGTCTCGATAGGCATCGCGAAGGCTCGCAAAATTGACGGTTTTCAAAAGAGGTCATTCTAGCCTCCGCTCGCAAGCATTTTTGTCAACATTTATGGAGATTGGCAGATTTTTGACCAAGATAGATCCAAATCGCCATGAAAAGTGACCTGTTGGAAGCCCAACAGATGTAATTTAACGTTATCAAAAAGTAAAATTTTTACAGTATCACGCTGGGGCAAAAAGAGACAAAAGATGCCATTTTGGCCTCCGCTCGAGCATTTTGGTCAACATTTCCGAGATTGGCGGATTTTTGACCAAGATAGATCCAAATACCATGAAAATTGACCTCGTTGGAAGCCCAACATGACCTAATTTAGAGGATCGAAAAGTATAATTTTACATTTATCACGTGGGCAGCTAAGAGCCCAAAGATGCCATTTTGGCCTCCATTCATGGAAATTTCCACGATTCCTAGCGGTGACATTTTTTGAGTTCCAAAATCCAATCGTAGTGATTCTCGACTCGTGCGAAGCCCAGTAGAAAGCTATTTTTGAAATCCATAAGTCCATGTCTTACAGCATCGCGAAGGCTCGCAAAATTGACGAGACAAAAGAGGTCATTCTGGCCTCCGCTCGCGATTTCCAACATTTATGGAGATTGGCGGATTTTGACCAAGATAGATCCAAATGCCATGAAAAGTGACCTGTTGGAAGCCCAACAGATGTAATTTAACGTTATCAAAAAGTAAAATTTTACATTTATCACGTGGCAAATGGAAGAGACAAAAGATGCCATTTTGGCCTCCATTCATGGAAATTCATTTTTCTAGATTGGCATTTTTTTTGACCAAGATAGATCCAATCGCCATGAAAATTGACCTCGTTGGAAGCCCAACATGACCTAATTTAACGGATCGAAAAGTAAAATTCTTACATTTATCACATGGGCAAAATTAAGAGACAAAGATGCCATTTTGGCCTCCATTCATGGAAATTTCTCACAACATTCCTAGCGATTGACATTTTTTGACCAAGATAGATCCAATCGCCATGAAAAGTGACCCGTTGGAAGCCCAACAGATGTAATTTTGAAATCAAAATGTAAAATTCTTACAGATAGGCATCACGCGGCTCGCAAAATTGAGAGACAAAAAGATGCCATTTTGGCCTCCGTCGTCGCATTTCTCCAACATTTATGGAGATTGGCGGATTTTTGACCAAGATAGATCCAAATACCATGAAAATTGACCTGTTGGAAGCCCAACATGACCTAATTTAACGGATCAAAAGTAAAATTTTACATTTATCACGTGGGGCAGCTAAGAGCCCAAAGATGCCATTTTGGCCTCCATTCATGGAAATTTCTCGGCACGATTCCTAGCGGTGACATTTTTGAGTTCCGATAGATCCAATCGTAGTGAAAAGTGACCTGTTGGAAGCCTAGAAAGCTAATTTTGAAATCCAAAGTCCATGTTTGATAGGCATCGCGATCACATGGGCAAATTGAAGAGACAAAAGATGCCATTTTGGCCTCCGCTCGTCGGCATTTTTCACAACATTTATGGAGATTGGCAGATTTTTGACCAAGATAGATCCAAATACCATGAAAAGTGACCTCGTTGGAAGCCCAACAGATGTAATTCAACGTATCAAAAAGTAAAATTCTTACAGTATCACGCTGGCAAAATGAAGAGACAAAAGATGCCATTTTGGCCTCCGCTCGAAATTTTTTGCCAACATTTCGAGATTGGCGGATTTTTGACCAAGATAGATCCAAATACCATGAAAATTGACCTCGCTGGAAGCCCAACATGACCTAATTTAGAGGATCGAAAAGTATAATTTTTACATTTATCACGTGGGGCAGCTAAGGAGCCCAAAGATGCCATTTTGGCCTCCATTCATGGAAATTTCACACGATTCCTAGCGGTGACATTTTTTGAGTTCCGTAACTCCAATCGTAGTGATTCTCGACTCCGTGCCCTAGTAGAAAGCTATTTTTGAAATCCATAAGTCCATGTCCGATAGGCATCGCGAAGGCTCGCAAAATTGACGGTTTTCAAAAGAGGTCATTCTAGCCTCCGTCGGGCGATTTTTTGCAACATTTATGGAGATTGGCAGATTTTTGACCAAGATAGATCCAAATGCCATGAAAAGTGACCGCTGGAAGCCCAACAGATGTAATTTAACGCATCAAAAAGTAAAATTCTTACAGGTATCACGCGGGCAAAAGATGCAAGAGACAAAAGATGCCATTTTGGCCTCCGTTTTTTGAGAGATTGGCCAACATTTTTCGAGATTGGCGGATTTTTGACCAAGATAGATCCAAATAGCCATGAAAATTGACCTCGTTGGAAGCCCAACATGACCTAATTTAGAGGATCGAAAAGTATAATTTTACATTTATCACGGGGCAGCTAAGGAGCCCAAAGATGCCATTTTGGCCTCCATTCAGTGGAAATTTCGCCAACATTCCTAGCGGTGACATTTTTGAGTTCAAGAAGATCCAATCGTAGTGATTCTGACCGCGTTGGTTAGTAGAAAGCTATTTTTCAAATCCAAAAGTCCATGTCTTATAGGCATCGCGAAGGCTCGCAAAATTGACGGTTTTCAAAAGAGGTCATTTTGCCTCCGCTCGGGCATTTTGGCCAACATTTATGGAGATTGGCAGATTTTTGACCAAGATAGATCCAAATCCGCCATGAAAAGTGACCTGTTGGAAGCCCAACAGATGTAATTTAACGATCGAAAAGTAAAATTCTACATTTATCACGTGGGCAGCTGAAGAGAAAAAGATGCCATTTTGGCCTCCATTCTCGAAATCAGGGCAGATTTCCTATTGGTGACATTTTTTGACCAAGATAGATCCAAATGATTATGAAAATTGACCTCGCTGGAAGCCCAACAGAAAGCTATTTAACGATCGAAAAGTAAAATTTTACATTTATCACATGGGCAGCTAAAGAGCCCAAAAGATGCCATTTTGGCCTCCGCTCGTGGAAATTTCTATCAACATTTCTAGAGATTGGCAGATTTTTGACCAAGATAGATCCAATCGCCATGAAAAGTGACCCGCTGGAAGCCCAACAGATGTAATTTTTGTATCAAAAAGTAAAATTCTTACGTGGCATCACGTGGGCAGCAAAAGAGACAAAAGATGCCATTTTGGCCTCCGCTCGAAAGCGCATTTCAACATTTATGGAGATTGGCGATTTTTTGACCAAGATAGATCCAGTCGCCATGAAAATTGACCTCGTTGGAAGCCCAACATGACCTAATTTAGAGGATCGAAAAGTATAATTTTACATTTATCACGTGGCAAAATAAGAGCCCAAAGATGCCATTTTGGCCTCCATTCATGGAAATTTCACACACGATTCCTAGCGGTTTTGACATTTTTGAGTTCCGTAAATCCAATCGTAAAGTGATTCTCGACTGGAAGCCCAGTAGAAAAGCTATTTTTGAAATCCATAAGTCCATGTTCGATAGGCATCACATGGCAAAATTGACGGTTTTCAAAAGATGCCATTTTGGCCTCCGCTCGGGCAGATTTCACCAACATTTATGGAGATTGGCAGATTTTTGACCAAGATAGATCCAGCCGCCATGAAAAGTGACCTGTTGGAAGCCCAACAGATGTAATTTAACGTATCAAAAGTAAAATTCTTACAGTATCACGCGGCAAACAAGAGACAAAAGATGCCATTTTGGCCTCCGCTCGCGATTTCTCCAACATTTCGAGATTGGCGGATTTTTGACCAAGATAGATCCAAATACCATGAAAAGTGACCTGTTGGAAGCCCAACATGACCTAATTTAGAGGATCGAAAAGTAAAATTTTTACATTTATCACATGGGCAAAAGGAGCCCAAAGATGCCATTTTGGCCTCCATTCATGGAAATTTCCAACATATTCCTAGATTGACATTTTTTTGACCAAGATAGATCCAATCCGCCACGAAAAGTGACTCGTTGGAAGCCCAACAGATGTAATTTTGAACGTATCAAAAAGTAAAATTTTATAGGTATCACGCGGGGCAAAATTGACGAGACAAAAGATGCCATTTTGGCCTCCGCTCGCGCGATTTCTCACAACATTTATGGAGATTGGCAGATTTTTGACCAAGATAGATCCGGTCGCCATGAAAAGTGACCTGCTGGAAGCCCAACAGATGTAATTCAACGATCAAAAAGTAAAATTCTTACAGTTATCACGCGGGCAGCTCGAAGAGACAAAAAAGATGCCATTTTGGCCTCCGCTCGAAAGGAAATTTCACAACATTTCGAGATTGGCGGATTTTTGACCAAGATAGATCCAATCGCCATGAAAATTGACCTATGGAAGCCCAACATGACCTAATTTAGAGGATCGAAAAGTATAATTCTTACATTTATCACGGGCAGCTAAGGAGCCCAAAGATGCCATTTTGGCCTCCATTCAGGAAATTTCACACGATTCCTAGCGGTGACATTTTTGAGTTCCAAGATAGATCCAATCGTAGTGATTCCGACTCCGTATGGCTAGTAGAAAGCTATTTTTGAAAATCATAAGTCCATGTCCGATAGGCATCGCGAAGGCTCGCAAAATTGACGGTTTTCAAAAGAGGTCATTCCCGCCTCCGCTCGGGCAGCATTTTTGTCAACATTTATGGAGATTGGCAGATTTTTGACCAAGATAGATCCAAATGCCATGAAAAGTGACCTCGTTGGAAGCCCAACAGATGTAATTTAACGCTATCGAAAAGTAAAATTTTTACAGTATCACGTGGCAAAATAAGAGACAAAAGATGCCATTTTGGCCTCCTCGTCGAGCATTTCAACATTTCGCGATTGGCGATTTTTGACCAAGATAGATCCAAATACCATGAAAAGTGACCCGTTGGAAGCCCAATAGGATGTAATTTAACGGATCGAAAAAGTAAAATTTTTACATTTATCACATGGGCAAAATGAAGAGACAAAAGATGCCATTTTGGCCTCCATTCATGCGGAAATTTTTGAAACAACATTTCCGCGATTGGCAGATTTTTGACCAAGATAGATCCAATCATAGTGATGAAAAGTGACCTCGTTGGAAGCCCAAAGATGTAATTCAACGTATCAAAAAGTAAAATTTTACAGGCATCACGTGGGCGCTTGAAGAGACAAAAGATGCCATTTTGGCCTCCGCTCGCGTCGATGCCATTTTGGCCAACATTTATGGAGATTGGCGATTTTTGACCAAGATAGATCCAAATCGCCATGAAAAGTGACCTCGTTGGAAGCCCAACAGATGTAATTCAACGCATCAAAATGTAAAATTCTTACGTGTATCACGCGGGCAAACCGAAGAGACAAAAGATGCCATTTTGGCCTCCGCTCGAGCGCATTTCATCCAACATTTCGAGATTGGCGGATTTTTTGACCAAGATAGATCTAGTCGCCATGAAAAGTGACCTATTGGAAGCCCAACATGACCTAATTTAGAGGATCGAAAAGTATAATTTTACAGCTTATCACGTAGGGCAGCTAAGAGCCCAAAGATGCCATTTTGGCCTCCATTCGTGGAAATTTCACCACGATTCCTAGCGGTGACATTTTTTGAGTTCCGTGAATCCAATCGTAGTGATACCGACTCCGCGGAAGCTAGTATAAAGCTATTTTTGAAATCCATAAGTCCATGTCCGATAGGCATCGCGAAGGCTCGCAAAATTGACGATTTTCAAAAGAGGTCATTCTAGCCTCCGCTCGCGCAGATTTCCTCGCAACATTTATGGAGATTGGCAGATTTTTGACCAAGATAGATCCAAATCCGCCATGAAAAGTGACCTCGTTGGAAGCCCAACAGATGTAATTTAACGCATCGAAAAAAGTAAAATTTTACAGTATCACGCGGGCAAATTGAAGAGACAAAAGATGCCATTTTGGCCTCCGTCGGGCGCGTATTTCCCGCGAGATTGGCGGATTTTTGACCAAGATAGATCCAAATTTACCACGAAAAGTGACCTGTTGGAAGCCCAATAGGATGTAATTTAACGTATCGAAAAAGTAAAATTCTTACAGGTATCACATGGGCAAACAAGAGACAAAAGATGCCATTTTGGCCTCCATTCATGCAGATTTCTCGCCAACATTTCCGGCGATTGGCAGATTTTTGACCAAGATAGATCCAAATAGCCACGAAAAGTGACCCGTTGGAAGCCCAACAGATGTAATTCAACGTATCAAAAAGTAAAATTTTTGGCGTATCACGCGGGCAGATTGAAGAGAAAAAGATGCCATTTTGGCCTCCGTTCGTGCAAAATTTTTATCAACATTTCCGGAGATTGGCGGTTTTGACCAAGATAGATCCAAATGCCACGAAAAAGTGACCTCGTTGGAAGCCCAACAGATGTAATTCAACGCATCAAAATGTAAAATTCTTACAGTATCACGCGGGCAAACAAGAGACAAAAGATGCCATTTTGGCCTCCGCTCGAAAGCGCATTTCGTCAACATTTCGAGATTGGCGGATTTTTGACCAAGATAGATCTAGTCGCCATGAAAAGTGACCTGTTGGAAGCCCAACATGACCTAATTTAGAGGATCGAAAAGTATAATTCTTACGCTTATCACGTGGGGCAGCTAAGGAGCCCAAAGATGCCATTTTGGCCTCCATTCAGTGAAAATTTCGTCACGATTCCTAGCGGTGACATTTTTTGAGTTCCGTAACTCCAATCGTAGTGATACCGACTCGCGGCGGCTAGTATAAAGCTATTTTTGAAATCCATAAGTCCATGTCTAATAGGCATCGCGAAGGCTCGCAAAATTGACGATTTTCAAAAGAGGTCATTCGCCTCCGCTCGCGGCATTTGCCAACATTTATGGAGATTGGCAGATTTTTGACCAAGATAGATCCGCCGCCATGAAAAGTGACCTGTTGGAAGCCCAACAGATGTAATTTAACGTTATCGAAAAGTAAAATTCTTACAGGTACCACGTGGGCAAAATGAAGAGACAAAAGATGCCATTTTGGCCTCTGTTCGGGCAGATTTCTCGGGCGATTGGCAGATTTTTGACCAAGATAGATCCAAATCGCCACGAAAAGTGACCTCGTTGGAAGCCCAATAGGATGTAATTTAACATATCGAAAAGTAAAATTCTTACAGTATCACATGGGCAGCCGAAGAGACAAAGATGCCATTTTGGCCTCCATTCATGCAGATTTCGTCAACATTTCGGCGATTGGCAGATTTTGACCAAGATAGATCCAAATACCCACGAAAAAGTGACCTCGTTGGAAGCCCAACAGATGTAATTCAACGTATCAAAAAGTAAAATTTTACAGGTATCACGCGGGCAGTTGACGAGACAAAAGATGCCATTTTGGCCTCCGCTCGTGCATTTCTATCAACATTTCCGGGCGATTGGCATTTTTTGACCAAGATAGATCCAAATCCGCCACGAAAATTGACCTGTTGGAAGCCCAACAGATGTAATTCAACGCATCAAAATGTAAAATTCTTACGGTATCACGTGGGCAAATGAAGAGACAAAAGATGCCATTTTGGCCTCCGCTCGAAAGCAGATTGGCCAACATTTCGAGATTGGCGGATTTTTGACCAAGATAGATCTAGTCGCCATGAAAAGTGACCTTTGGAAGCCCAACATGACCTAATTTAGAGGATCGAAAAGTATAATTCTTACGCTATCACGTGGGGCAGCTAAGGAGCCCAAAGATGCCATTTTGGCCTCCATTCAGTGGAAATTTCTATCACGATTCCTAGCGGTGACATTTTTGAGTTCCGTAACTCCAATCGTAGTGATACTTTGACTCCGTGCGGCTAGTAGTATAAAGCTATTTTTGAAATCCATAAGTCCATGTCCGATAGGCATCGCGAAGGCTCGCAAAATTGACGATTTTCAAAAGAGGTCATTCTCGCCTCCGTTCGCGCAGATTTACGTCAACATTTATGGAGATTGGCGATTTTTGACCAAGATAGATCCAGTCGCCACGAAAAGTGACTGTTGGAAGCCCAACAGATGTAATTTAACGTTATCGAAAAGTAAAATTCTTACGTGTATCACGTGGGCAAAATGAAGAGACAAAAGATGCCATTTTGGCCTCTGTTCGGCGGATTTCGGGCGATTGGCGATTTTTGACCAAGATAGATCCAAATACCACGAAAAGTGACCTGTTGGAAGCCCAATAGGATGTAATTTAACGTATCGAAAAGTAAAATTCTTACAGGTATCACATGGGCAAACAAGAGACAAAAGATGCCATTTTGGCCTCCATTCATGCAGATTTCTATCAACATTTCGGGCGACATTGGCAGATTTTTTGACCAAGATAGATCCAAATACCACGAAAAGTGACCTCGTTGGAAGCCCAACAGATGTAATACAACGTATCAAAAAGTAAAATTTTTACGGTATCACGTGGGCAGTTGATTTGACAAAAAGATGCCATTTTGGCCTCCGCTCGTGCGCAGATTTGCCAACATTTCTCGGGCGATTGGCAGATTTTTGACCAAGATAGATCCAAATACACAAAAAATCGACCTGTTGGAAGCCCAACAGATGTAATTCAACACATCAAAATGTAAAATTCTTACAGTATCACGTGGGCAAATTAAGAGACAAAAGATGCCATTTTGGCCTCCGCTCGAGCGATTTTGGCCAACATTTCGAGATTGGCGGATTTTTGTCCAAGATAGATCTAGTCGCCATGAAAAGTGACCTATTGGAAGCCCAACATGACCTAATTTAGAGGATCGAAAAGTATAATTCTTACAGTTATCACGTGGGGCAGCTAAGGAGCCCAAAGATGCCATTTTGGCCTCCATTTAGGAAAATTTCGTCACGATTCCTAGCGGTGATATTTTTTGAGTTCCGAACTCCAATCGTAGTGATATCGACTCCGTGCGGTTAGTATAAAGCTATTTTTGAAATCTATAAGTCCATGTCTGATAGGCATCGCGAAGGCTCGCAAAATTGACGATTTTCAAAAGAGGTCATTCGCCTCCGTTCGCGCGATTTCTCCAACATTTATGGAGATTGGCAGATTTTTGACCAAGATAGATCCAAATCCGCCATGAAAAGTGACCTGTTGGAAGCCCAACAGATGTAATTTAACGTTATCGAAAAGTAAAATTCTTACGGTATCACGTGGGCAAACCGAAGAGACAAAAGATGCCATTTTGGCCTCTCGCTCGCAGATTTCGCGATTGGCGTATTTTTGACCAAGATAGATCCAAATACCACGAAAAGTGACCTCGTTGGAAGCCCAATAGGATGTAATTTAACGTATCGAAAAGTAAAATTCTTACAGGTATCACATGGGCAAAATTGAAGAGACAAAAGATGCCATTTTGGCCTCCATTCATGCAGATTTCACAACATTTCGGGCGATTGGCATTTTTTGACCAAGATAGATCCAAATACCGCCACGAAAAGTGACCTGTTGGAAGCCCAACAGATGTAATTCAACGTATCAAAAGTAAAATTTTACAGGTATCACGTGGGCGCTTGACGAGACAAAAAGATGCCATTTTGGCCTCCGCTCGTGCAGATTTCCAAACATTTCGCGATTGGCAGATTTTTGACCAAGATAGATCCAACGCCACGAAAAGTGACCTCGTTGGAAGCCCAACAGATGTAATTCAACGCATCAAAATGTAAAATTCTTACAGTATCACGCGGGCAAAATTGAGACAAAAAGATGCCATTTTCGCCCGCTCGAAAGCAGATTTCGTCAACATTTCGAGATTGGCGGATTTTTGACCAAGATAGATCTAGTCGCCATGAAAAGTGACCTGTTGGAAGCCCAACATGACCTAATTTAGAGGATCGAAAAGTATAATTCTTACGCTTATCACGTGGGGCGCCTAAGGAGCCCAAAGATGCCATTTTGGCCTCCATTCAGTGGAAATTTCTACACGATTCCTAGCGGTGACATTTTTTGAGTTCCGTAACTCCAATCGTAGTGATACTGGACTCCGTGCGAAGCTAGTATAAAGCTATTTTTGAAATCCATAAGTCCATGTCCGATAGGCATCGCGAAGGCTCGCAAAATTGACGATTTTCAAAAGAGGTCATTCTCGCCTCCGTTCGGGCAGCATTGGCCAACATTTATGGAGATTGGCAGATTTTTTGACCAAGATAGATCCAAATGCCATGAAAAGTGACCTGTTGGAAGCCCAACAGATGTAATTTAACGTTATCGAAAAGTAAAATTCTTACGGTATCACGTGGGCGTGAAGAGACAAAAGATGCCATTTTGGCCTCTCGTTCGCGCAGATTTCATCACGATTGGCGATTTTTTGACCAAGATAGATCCAAATCACCACGAAAAGTGACCTGTTGGAAGCCCAATAGGATGTAATTTAACGTGTCGAAAAGTAAAATTCTTACGGTATCACATGGGCAAATGAAGAGACAAAAGATGCCATTTTGGCCTCCATTCATGCAGATTTCTCGCCAACATTTCGGGCGATTGGCAGATTTTTGACCAAGATAGATCCAGTCGCCACGAAAAGTGACCTGTTGGAAGCCCAACAGGATGTAATTCAACGTATCAAAAAGTAAAATTTTACAGTATCACGTGGGCGCTTGACGAGACAAAAGATGCCATTTTGGCCTCCGCGCTCGTGCAGATTTCTATCAACATTTCTAGGGCGATTGGCAGATTTTTGACCAAGATAGATCCAGTCGCCATGAAAAGTGACCTGTTGGAAGCCCAACAGATGTAATTCAACGCATCAAAATGTAAAATTCTTACAGGTATCACGTGGGCAAAATGAAGAGACAAAAGATGCCATTTTCGCCCTCCGCTTCGAAAGCAGATTTTGTCAACATTTCGAGATTGGCGGATTTTTGACCAAGATAGATCTAGTCGCCATGAAAAGTGACCTGTTGGAAGCCCAACATGACCTAATTTAGAGGATCGAAAAGTATAATTCTTACAGGTTATCACGTGGGGCAGCTAAGGAGCCCAAAGATGCCATTTTGGCCTCCATTCATGCATTTCGTCACGATTCCTAGCGGTGACATTTTTTTGAGTTCCGTAACTCCAATCGTAGTGATACTGGACTCCGCGGCGGCTAGTATAAAGCTATTTTTGAAATCCATAAGTCCATGTCTAATAGGCATCGCTAAGGCTCGCAAAATTGACGATTTTCAAAAGAGGTCATTCGCCTCCGCTCGGGCAGATTTCACAACATTTATGGAGATTGGCAGATTTTTGACCAAGATAGATCCAGTCGCCATGAAAAGTGACCTGTTGGAAGCCCAACAGATGTAATTTAACGTTATCGAAAAGTAAAATTCTTACAGGTATCACGTGGGCAGCCGAAGAGACAAAAGATGCCATTTTGGCCTCTGTCGCAGATTTCCATTTAAGGCGATTGGCATTTTTTGACCAAGATAGATCCAGTCGCCACGAAAAGTGACCCGTTGGAAGCCCAATAGGATGTAATTTAACATATCGAAAAGTAAAATTCTTACAGTATCACATGGGCAAACTGAAGAGACAAAAGATGCCATTTTGGCCTCCATTCATGCATTTTCACAACATTTCCGCGATTGGCAGATTTTTGACCAAGATAGATCCAATCGCCACGAAAAGTGACCTGTTGGAAGCCCAACAGATGTAATTCAACGTATCAAAAAGTAAAATTTTACAGGTATCACGTGGGCGCTTGACGAGACAAAAGATGCCATTTTGGCCTCCGCTCGCGGCAGATTTCTATCAACATTTCCGGGCGATTGGCAGATTTTTGACCAAGATAGATCCAAAATGTATGAAAAGTGACCTCGTTGAAGCCCAACAGATGTAATTCAACGCATCAAAATGTAAAATTCTTACAGTATCACGTGGGCAAATGAAGAGACAAAAGATGCCATTTTGGCCTCCGCTCGAGCAGATTTCCAACATTTCGAGATTGGCGGATTTTTGACCAAGATAGATCTAGTCGCCATGAAAAGTGACCCTCGTTGGAAGCCCAACATGACCTAATTTAGAGGATCGAAAAGTATAATTCTTACAGCTTATCACGTGGGGCAGCTAAGGAGCCCAAAGATGCCATTTTGGCCTCCATTCAGGGAAATTTCACACGATTCCTAGCGGTAACATTTTTGAGTTCCGTAACTCCAATCGTAGTGATACTGACTCCGTTGGTGAAGCTAGTAGAAAGCTATTTTTGAAATCCATAAGTCCATGTCCGATAGGCATCGCGAAGGCTCGCAAAAAATTGACGGTTTTTCAAAAGAGGTCATTCGCCTCCGTCGCGCGCATTTAAATCAACATTTATGGAGATTGGCAGATTTTTGACCAAGATAGATCCAAATACCACGAAAAGTGACCCGTTGGAAGCCCAACAGATGTAATTTAACATTATCGAAAAGTAAAATTCTTACGTGTATCACGTGGGCAAATGAAGAGACAAAAGATGCCATTTTGGCCTCTCGTTTCGCAGATTTTTCGCAACATTTCTAGCGATTGGCAGATTTTTGACCAAGATAGATCCGGATCCGCCACGAAAGTGACCGTTGGAAGCCCAACAGGATGTAATTCAACGTATCAAAAAGTAAAATTTTACAGTATCACGTGGGCGCTGATCGAGACAAAAGATGCCATTTTGGCCTCCGCTCGCGCATTTTGTCAACATTTCCGGGCGATTGGCAGATTTTTGACCAAGATAGATCCAACCGCCACAAAGTGACCCGTTGGAAGCCCAACAGATGTAATTCAACGCATCAAAATGTAAAATTCTTACGGTATCACGCGGGCAAATGAAGAGACAAAAGATGCCATTTTGGCCTCCGCTCGAAAAAGATTTGCCAATATTTCGAGATTTGGCAAATTTTTGACCAAGATAGATCTAGTCGCCATGAAAAGTGACCCGTTGGAAGCCCAACATGACCTAATTTAGAGGATCGAAAAGTATAATTTTTACAGCTTATCACGTGGGGCAGATTAAGGAGCCCAAAGATGCCATTTTGGCCTCCATTCAGTGGAAATTTAAATCACGATTCCTAGCGGTGACATTTTTTGAGTTCCAAGAACTCCAATCGTAGTGATACTGACTCCGTGCGAAGCTAGTATAAAAGCTATTTTTGAAATCCATAAGTCCATGTTATTATAGGCATCGCGAAGGCTCGCAAAATTGACGATTTTCAAAAGAGGTCATTCCGGCCTCCGTATCGCGATTGGCATTTTTCGCCAACATTTATGGAGATTGGCAGATTTTTGACCAAGATAGATCCGAATCCACCACGAAAAGTGACCTCCTTGGAAGCCCAACAGATGTAATTTAACATTATCGAAAAGTAAAATTCTTACGGTATCACGTGGGCAAAATGAAGAGACAAAAGATGCCATTTTGGCCTCCATTCATGCATTTTTCGCAACATTTCTAGCGATTGGCAGATTTTTGACCAAGATAGATCCAAATACCGCCACGAAAGTGACCCGTTGGAAGCCCAACAGATGTAATTCAACGTATCAAAAGTAAAATTTTACAGGTATCACGTGGGCGCTTGACGAGACAAAAGATGCCATTTTGGCCTCCGTCTCGCGCATTTTTCGTCAACATTTCCGGCGATTGGCGATTTTTGACCAAGATAGATCCAAAATCGCCACAAAAAGTGACCTGTTGGAAGCCCAACAGATGTAATTCAACGCATCAAAATGTAAAATTCTTACGTGTATCACGTGGGCAAACAAGAGACAAAAGATGCCATTTTGGCCTCCGCTCGGCGATTTCTCGCCAATATTTCCGAGATTGGCAAATTTTTGACCAAGATAGATCTAGTCGCCATGAAAAGTGACCCGTTGGAAGCCCAACATGACCTAATTTAGAGGATCGAAAAGTATAATTTTACGCTTATCACGTGGGCAGCTAAGGAGCCCAAAGATGCCATTTTGGCCTCCATTCAGGAAATTTCACGATTCCTAGCGGTGACATTTTTTGAGTTCCGTAACTCCAATCGTAGTGATACCGACTCCGTATGGCTAGTATAAAGCTATTTTTGAAATCCATAAGTCCATGTCTGATAGGCATCGCGAAGGCTCGCAAAATTGACGATTTTCAAAAGAGGTCATTCTCGCCTCCGTTCGCGATTTCCAACATTTATGGAGATTGGCAGATTTTTGACCAAGATAGATCCAAATACACGAAAAGTGACCCTCGTTGGAAGCCCAACAGATGTAATTTAACGTTATCGAAAAAGTAAAATTCTTACAGTATCACGTGGGCAAATGAAGAGACAAAAGATGCCATTTTGGCCTCGTCGGGCGGATTTCCGCGATTGGCAGATTTTTTGACCAAGATAGATCCAAATATTTAAAAAAACGAAAAAGTGACCTCGTTGGAAGCCCAATAGGATGTAATTTAACGTATCGAAAAAGTAAAAAAATTCTTACAGGTATCACATGGGCAGCTGAAGAGACAAAAGATGCCATTTTGGCCTCCATTCATGCGAATTTCTATCAACATTTCCGCGGCGATTGGCAGATTTTTGACCAAGATAGATCCAAATACCACGAAAAGTGACCTCGTTGGAAGCCCAACAGATGTAATTCAACGTATCAAAAGTAAAATTTTACAGGTATCACGTGGGCGCTTGATTCGAGACAAAAGATGCCATTTTGGCCTCCGTTCGTGCGCAGATTTACATCAACATTTCCGGCGATTGGCGATTTTTGACCAAGATAGATCCAAATCCGCCACGAAAAGTGACCGTTGGAAGCCCAACAGATGTAATTCAACGCATCAAAATGTAAAATTCTTACAGTATCACGTGGGCAGCTGAAGAGACAAAAGATGCCATTTTGGCCTCCGCTCGAGCAGATTTACGCCAACATTTCCGGAGATTGGCGGATTTTTGACCGAGATAGATCTAGTCGCCATGAAAAGTGACCTCGTTGGAAGCCCAACATGACCTAATTTAGAGGATCAAAAAGTATAATTCTTACGCTTATCACGTGGGGCAGCTAAGGAGCCCAAAGATGCCATTTTGGCCTCCATTCAGGGAAATTTCTGCCACGATTCCTAGCGGTAACATTTTTTGAGTTCCGTAACTCCAATTGTAGTGATACCGGACTCCGCGGCGGTTAGTAGAAAGCTATTTTTGAAATCCATAAGTCCATGTCCGATAGGCATCGCGAAGGCTCGCAAAATTGACGGTTTTCAAAAGAGGTCATTCGCCTCCGTTCGCGTGCATTTCACAACATTTATGGAGATTGGCGGATTTTTGACCAAGATAGATCCAAATACCACGAAAAGTGACCGTTGGAAGCCCAACAGATGTAATTTAACATTATCGAAAAGTAAAATTCTTACAGGTATCACGTGGGCAGCCGAAGAGACAAAAGATGCCATTTTGGCCTCTGTTCGCGCAGATTTCTCGCAACATTTCGGCGATTGGTAGATTTTTGACCAAGATAGATCCAGTTGCCACGAAAAGTGACCTCGTTGGAAGCCCAACAGATGTAATTCAACGTATCAAAAGTAAAATTTTACAGTATCACGTGGGCGCTTGACGAGACAAAAGATGCCATTTTGGCCTCCGCTCGTGCAGATTTCGCCAACATTTCTGCGATTGGCAGATTTTTGACCAAGATAGATCCGGGGCCGCCACGAAAAGTGACCCGTTGGAAGCCCAACAGATGTAATTCAACGCATCAAAATGTAAAATTCTTACAGTATCACGTGGGCAAAATTAAGAGACAAAAGATGCCATTTTGGCCTCCGCTCGAAGCGATTTCAACATTTCGGAGATTGGCGGATTTTTGACCAAGATAGATCTAGTCGCCATGAAAAGTGACCTGTTGGAAGCCCAACATGACCTAATTTAGAGGATCGAAAAGTATAATTCTTACAACATCACGTGGGGCAGCTAAGGAGCCCAAAGATGCCATTTTGGCCTCCATTCAGTGGAAATTTCGCCACACGATTCCTAGCGGTGACATTTTTGAGTTCCGAACTCCAATCGTAGTGATACTGGACTCCGCCCGGCTAGTAGAAAGCTATTTTTGAAATCCATAAGTCCATGTCTCGATAGGCATCGCGAAGGCTCGCAAAATTGACGGTTTTCAAAAGACGCCATTTTGCCTCCGTTCGGGCGGATTTCGGCAACATTTATGGAGATTGGCGGATTTTTGACCAAGATAGATCCAAATACCATGAAAAGTGACCTGTTGGAAGCCCAACAGATGTAATTCAATGTATCAAATAGTAAAATTCTTACAGTGTATCACGTGGGCAACAAGAGACAAAAGATGCCATTTTGGCCTCCATTCGCGGGCATTTTTTTCGGCAACATTTCCGCGATTGGCAGATTTTTGACCAAGATAGATCCGGTGATACGAAAAAAGTGACCCGTTGGAAGCCCAACAGATGTAATTCAACGTATCAAAAGTAAAATTTTACAGGTATCACGTGGGCGCGTTGACGAGACAAAAGATGCCATTTTGGCCTCCGCTCGCGTATTTCTCCAACATTTCGGCGATTGGCGGATTTTTGACCAAGATAGATCCAGTCCGCCACGAAAAGTGACCTGTTGGAAGCCCAACAGATGTAATTCAACGCATCAAAATGTAAAATTCTTACAGTATCACGTGGGCAGCCAAGAGACAAAAGATGCCATTTTCGCCTCCGCTCGAGCAGATTTCAACATTTCGAGATTGGCGGATTTTTGACCAAGATAGATCTAGTCGCCATGAAAAGTGACCTCGTTGGAAGCCCAACATGACCTAATTTAGAGGATCAAAAGTATAATTCTTACAGCTATCACGTGGGCAGCTAAGGAGCCCAAAGATGCCATTTTGGCCTCCATTCAGTGGAAATTTTCTCCACGATTCCTAGCGGTGACATTTTTGAGTTCCGTAACTCCAATCGTAGTGATACTGACTCCGTGCGGCTAGTATAAAAGCTATTTTTGAAATCCATAAGTCCATGTCTAATAGGCATCGCCAAGGCTCGCAAAATTGACGATTTTCAAAAGAGGTCATTCCCGCCTCCGCTCGGGCGTGATTGCCAACATTTATGGAGATTGGCAGATTTTTGACCAAGATAGATCCAAATACCATGAAAAGTGACCTCGTTGGAAGCCCAACAGATGTAATTTAACGTTATCGAAAAGTAAAATTCTTACAGTACCACGTGGGCAATGAAGAGACAAAAAAGATGCCATTTTGGCCTCTCGTCGCAGCATTTGATTTCGGGCGATTGGCGGATTTTTGACCAAGATAGATCCAAATAGCCACGAAAAGTGACCTGTTGAAGCCCAATAGGATGTAATTTAACATATCGAAAAGTAAAATTTTACAGTATCACATGGGCAGTCGAAGAGACAAAAGATGCCATTTTGGCCTCCATTCATGCAGATTTCAACATTTCCGCGATTGGCAGATTTTTGACCAAGATAGATCCAAATACCACGAAAAGTGACCTCGTTGGAAGCCCAACAGATGTAATTCAACGTATCAAAAAGTAAAATTTTACAGGTATCACGTGGGCAGTTGACGAGACAAAAGATGCCATTTTGGCCTCCGTCGTCGCAGATTTCTATCAACATTTCTCGGCGATTGGCAGATTTTTGACCAAGATAGATCCAATCGCCATGAAAAGTGACCGTTGGAAGCCCAACAGATGTAATTCAACGCATCAAAATGTAAAATTCTTACAGTATCACGTGGGCAAAATGAAGAGACAAAAGATGCCATTTTGGCCTCCGCTCGAAAGCAGCATTTCACAACATTTCGAGATTGGCGGATTTTTGACCAAGATAGATCTAGTCGCCATGAAAAGTGACCTGTTGGAAGCCCAACATGACCTAATTTAGAGGATCGAAAAGTATAATTCTTACAGTTATCACGTGGGGCAGCTAAGGAGCCCAAAGATGCCATTTTGGCCTCCATTCAGGAAATTTCACGATTCCTAGCGGTAACATTTTTTGAGTTCCGTAACTCCAATCGTAGTGATAACCGACTCCGTCGAAGCTAGTAGAAAGCTATTTTTGAAATCCATAAGTCCATGTCCGATAGGCATCGCGAAGGCTCGCAAAATTGACGGTTTTCAAAAGAGGTCATTCTGGCCTCCGTCATCGCAGATTTCACAACATTTATGGAGATTGGCAGATTTTTGACCAAGATAGATCCAAATACCACGAAAAGTGACCTGTTGGAAGCCCAACAGATGTAATTTAACATTATCGAAAAAAGTAAAATTCTTACAGGTATCACGTGGGCGGTGAAGAGACAAAAGATGCCATTTTGGCCTCCATTCGGCATGCATTTTCTAACATTTCTAGCCATTGGCGGATTTTTTGACCAAGATAGATCCGGTCCGCCACGAAAGTGACCTCGTTGGAAGCCCAACAGATGTAATTCAACGTATCAAAAGTAAAATTTTTACAGTATCACGCGGGCAGTTGAAGAGACAAAAGATGCCATTTTGGCCTCCGCTCGTGCATTGGCAACATTTCGGCGATTGGCAGATTTTTGACCAAGATAGATCCAGCCGCCACAAAAGTGACCGTTGGAAGCCCAACAGATGTAATTCAACGCATCAAAATGTAAAATTTTTACAGTGTATCACGGGGCAAAATAAGAGACAAAAGATGCCATTTTGGCCTCCGCTCGAAAGCAGATTTCGCCAATATTTCCGAGATTGGCAAATTTTTGACCAAGATAGATCTAGTCGCCATGAAAAGTGACCGTTGGAAGCCCAACATGACCTAATTTAGAGGATCGAAAAGTATAATTTTTACGGAGCTTATCACGTGGGGCAGCTAAGGAGCCCAAAGATGCCATTTTGGCCTCCATTCAGTGGAAATTTCCAACGATTCCTAGCGGTGACATTTTTTGAGTTCCGTAACTCCAATCGTAGTGATACCGACTCCGTGCGCGGCTAGTATAAAGCTATTTTTGAAATCCATAAGTCCATGTCTGATAGGCATCGCGGGCTCGCAAAATTGACGATTTTCAAAAGAGGTCATTCTCGCCTCCGTCTCGGGCGTGATTCACAACATTTATGGAGATTGGCAGATTTTTGACCAAGATAGATCCGGGGCCTCTGAAAAGTGACCTGTTGGAAGCCCAACAGATGTAATTTAACGTTATCGAAAAGTAAAATTCTTACTACAGTATCACGTGGGCAAAATAAGAGACAAAAGATGCCATTTTGGCCTCTCGTTCGGGCGGATTTCCGGCGATTGGCAGATTTTTGACCAAGATAGATCCACGCCAATTAAAAGTGACCCGTTGGAAGCCCAATAGGATGTAATTTAACGTATCGAAAAGTAAAATTCTTACAGGTATCACATGGGCAAATGAAGAGACAAAAGATGCCATTTTGGCCTCCATTCATGCAGATTTCTATCAACATTTCGCGATTGGCAGATTTTTGACCAAGATAGATCCAAATACCACGAAAAAGTGACCTGTTGGAAGCCCAACAGATGTAATTCAACGTATCAAAAGTAAAATTTTCACATGTATCACGTGGGCGCTTGATTTATCGAGACAAAAGATGCCATTTTGGCCTCCGTCGCGCGTGTAATGCAATTATCCAACATTTCTGGCGATTGGCATTTTTTGACCAAGATAGATCCAGTCGCCACGAAAAGTGACCTGTTGGAAGCCCAACAGATGTAATTCAACGCATCAAAATGTAAAATTCTTACAGGTATCACGTGGCAGTTTGAAGAGACAAAAGATGCCATTTTGGCCTCCGCTCGAGCAGATTTCAACATTTCGAGATTGGCGGATTTTTGACCGAGATAGATCTAGTCGCCATGAAAAGTGACCTGTTGGAAGCCCAACATGACCTAATTTAGAGGATCAAAAAGTATAATTCTTACATTTATCACGTGGGGCAGCTAAGGAGCCCAAAGATGCCATTTTGGCCTCCATTCAGGAAAATTTCGCCACGATTCCTAGCGGTAACATTTTTTGAGTTCCGTAACTCCAATTGTAGTGATACTGGACTCCGTCTGCGAAGCTAGTAGAAAGCTATTTTTGAAATCCATAAGTCCATGTCTGGATAGGCATCGCGAAGGCTCGCAAAATTGACGGTTTTCAAAAGAGGTCATTCCGCCTCCGTTCGCAGTGCGCATTGGATCAACATTTATGGAGATTGGCAGATTTTTGACCAAGATAGATCCAAATACCACGAAAAAGTGACCTGTTGGAAGCCCAACAGATGTAATTTAACATTATCGAAAAGTAAAATTCTTACAGTATCACGTGGGCAGCTGAAGAGACAAAAGATGCCATTTTGGCCTCTCGTTTCATGCAGATTTCTCGCAACATTTCCGCGATTGGTAGATTTTTGACCAAGATAGATCCAGCTTGCCACGAAAAGTGACCCGTTGGAAGCCCAACAGATGTAATTCAACGTATCAAAAAGTAAAATTTTACAGGTATCACGTGGGCGCTTGATAAGAGACAAAAGATGCCATTTTGGCCTCCATTCGTGCAGATTTCTCACAACATTTCGGGCGATTGGCAGATTTTTGACCAAGATAGATCCAGCCGCCACGAAAAGTGACCTCGTTGGAAGCCCAACAGGATGTAATTCAACGCATCAAAATGTAAAATTCTTACAGGTGTATCACGTGGGCAAACAAGAGACAAAAGATGCCATTTTGGCCTCCGCTTCGAAAGCAGATTGGCCAACATTTCGAGATTGGCGGATTTTGACCAAGATAGATCTAGTCGCCATGAAAAGTGACCTGTTGGAAGCCCAACATGACCTAATTTAGAGGATCGAAAAGTATAATTTTACGCTTATCACGTGGGGCAGCTAAGAGCCCAAAGATGCCATTTTGGCCTCCATTCAGGGAAATTTACGTCACGATTCCTAGCGGTGACATTTTTGAGTTCCGAACTCCAATCGTAGTGATATCGACTCGTGCGAAGCCCAGAAAAGCTATTTTTGAAATCCATAAGTCCATGTTCGATAGGCATCGCGAAGGCTCGCAAAATTGACGGTTTCAAAAAGACGCCATTCGGCCTCCGCTCGCGCAGATTGGCCAACATTTATGGAGATTGGCAGATTTTTGACCAAGATAGATCCAAATACCACGAAAAGTGACCTCGTTGGAAGCCCAACAGGATGTAATTCAATGTATCAAATAGTAAAATTCTTACAGGTATCACGTGGGCAGCCGAAGAGACAAAAGATGCCATTTTGGCCTCTGTTCGGGCAGAATTTCGGCAACATTTCTAGCGATTGGCAGATTTTTGACCAAGATAGATCCAAATCCACGAAAAGTGACTGTTGGAAGCCCAACAGGATGTAATTCAACGTATCAAAAAGTAAAATTTTACGTGTATCACGTGGGCAAAATTGATTTGTTTTCAAAGATGCCATTTTGGCCTCCGTTCAAAGCATTTCTCGTCAACATTTATGGGCGATTGGCAGATTTTTGACCAAGATAGATCCAATCACGAAAAGTGACCTGTTGGAAGCCCAACAGATGTAATTCAACGTATCAAAAAGTAAAATTTTACAGTATCACGTGGGCAGCTTGACGAGACAAAAGATGCCATTTTGGCCTCCGTTCGTGCGTGATTTCAACATTTATGCGATTGGCAGATTTTTGACCAAGATAGATCCAAATCCGCCACGAAAAGTGACCTGTTGGAAGCCCAACAGATGTAATTCAACGCATCAAAATGTAAAATTCTTACAGTATCACGGGGGCAAATAAGAGACAAAAGATGCCATTTTGGCCTCCGCTCGAAAGCAGATTTCTGTCAACATTTCCGAGATTGGCGGATTTTTGACCGAGATAGATCTAGTCGCCATGAAAAGTGACCTGTTGGAAGCCCAACATGACCTAATTTAGAGGATCAAAAGTATAATTCTTACAGCTTATCACGTGGGGCAGCTAAGGAGCCCAAAGATGCCATTTTGGCCTCCATTCATGGAAATTTCTCATCACGATTCCTAGCGGTAACATTTTTTGAGTTCAAGATAACTCCAATTGTAGTGATACTCGGACTCCGTGCGGCTAGTAGAAAGCTATTTTTGAAATCCATAAGTCCATGTCCGATAGGCATCGCGAAGGCTCGCAAAATTGACGGTTTTCAAAAGAGGTCATTCCGCCTCCGCTCGCGCAGATTTACCAACATTTATGGAGATTGGCAGATTTTTGACCAAGATAGATCCAAATACCACGAAAAGTGACCTGTTGGAAGCCCAACAGATGTAATTTAACATTATCGAAAAGTAAAATTCTTACTGTATCACGTGGCAAATGAAGAGACAAAAGATGCCATTTTGGCCTCCGCTCGGCGGATTTCAACATTTCCGGCGATTGGTAGATTTTTGACCAAGATAGATCCAGTTGCCACGAAAAGTGACCGTTGGAAGCCCAACAGGATGTAATTCAACGTATCAAAAAGTAAAATTTTACGTGGTATCACGTGGGCAGTTGACGAGACAAAAGATGCCATTTTGGCCTCCGCTCGTCGGCAGATTTACGCCAACATTTCTCGAGCGATTGGCAGATTTTTGACCAAGATAGATCCGGTCGCCAGAAAGTGACCTTGGAAGCCCAACAGATGTAATTCAACGCATCAAAATGTAAAATTCTTACAGGTATCACGTGGGCGGCCGAAGAGACAAAAGATGCCATTTTGGCCTCCGCTCGAAAGCAGATTTCTCACAACATTTACGGAGATTGGCGGATTTTTGACCAAGATAGATCTAGTCGCCATGAAAAGTGACCCGTTGGAAGCCCAACATGACCTAATTTAGAGGATCGAAAAGTATAATTCTTACAGTTATCACGTGGGGCAGCTAAGGAGCCCAAAGATGCCATTTTGGCCTCCATTCGTGAAATTTCGGGCGATTCCTAGCGGTGACATTTTTTGAGTTCCGAACTCCAATCGTAGTGATACCGACTCCGTGCGAAGCTAGTAGAAAGCTATTTTTGAAATCCATAAGTCCATGTCCGATAGGCATCGCGAAGGCTCGCAAAATTGACGGTTTTCAAAAGACGCCATTCGCCTCCGCTCGGCAGATTTACCAACATTTATGGAGATTGGCAGATTTTGACCAAGATAGATCCAGTCACCACGAAAAGTGACCTGTTGGAAGCCCAACAGATGTAATTCAATGTATCAAATAGTAAAATTCTTACGGTATCACGTGGGCAAATGAAGAGACAAAAGATGCCATTTTGGCCTCCGTTCGGCAGATTTCGGCAACATTTCCGGCGATTGGCGATTTTTGACCAAGATAGATCCAAATCATACGAAAAGTGACCTCGTTGGAAGCCCAACAGGATGTAATTCAACGTATCAAAAGTAAAATTTTACAGGTATCACGTGGGCAGTTGACGAGACAAAAGATGCCATTTTGGCCTCCGTTCGCAGGAAGATTTACCAACATTTCTGGCGATTGGCGATTTTTGACCAAGATAGATCCAGTCGCCACGAAAAAGTGACCCGTTGGAAGCCCAACAGATGTAATTCAACGCATCAAAATGTAAAATTCTTACAGGTATCACGTGGGCAAAATGAAGAGACAAAAGATGCCATTTTGGCCTCCGCTTCGAAAGGCGCATTTGTCAACATTTCGAGATTGGCGGATTTTTGACCAAGATAGATCTAGTCGCCATGAAAAGTGACCCGTTGGAAGCCCAACATGACCTAATTTAGAGGATCGAAAAGTATAATTCTTACAGCTTATCACGTGGGCGGCTAAGGAGCCCAAAGATGCCATTTTGGCCTCCATTCAGGGAAATTTCTCACACGATTCCTAGCGGTGACATTTTTGAGTTCCAAGATAGAACTCCAATCGTAGTGATACCGGACTCGTGCGAAGCTAGTATAAAAGCTATTTTTGAAATCCATAAGTCCATGTCCGATAGGCATCGCGAAGGCTCGCAAAATTGACGATTTTCAAAAGAGGTCATTCCTCGCCTCCGCTTCGCGGCATTTTTGAGTCAACATTTATGGAGATTGGCAGATTTTTGACCAAGATAGATCCGCCGCCACGATTTTTGAAAGTGACCTCGCTGGAAGCCCAACAGATGTAATTTAACGTTATCGAAAAGTAAAAATTCTTACGTGTATCACGGGCAAATAGATGAAGAGACAAAAGATGCCATTTTGGCCTCTGTTTTTGGCGGATTTCCGGGCGATTGGCGATTTTTGACCAAGATAGATCCGCCGCCCACGAAAAAGTGACCTCGTTGGAAGCCCAATAGGATGTAATTTAACGTATCGAAAAGTAAAATTCTTACAGTATCACATGGGCAAATGAAGAGACAAAAGATGCCATTTTGGCCTCCATTCATGCAGATTTCGTCAACATTTTGGCGATTGGCGATTTTTGACCAAGATAGATCCGGGCCGCCACGAAAGTGACCCGTTGGAAGCCCAACAGATGTAATTCAACGTATCAAAAAGTAAAATTTTTACAGGTATCACGTGGGCAGTTGACGAGACAAAAGATGCCATTTTGGCCTCCGTCGCGCGCAGATTTCTATCAACATTTCCGCGATTGGCAGATTTTTGACCAAGATAGATCCAATCGCCATGAAAAGTGACCTGTTGGAAGCCCAACAGATGTAATTCAACGCATCAAAATGTAAAATTCTTACAGGTATCACGTGGGCAGCTGAAGAGACAAAAGATGCCATTTTGGCCTCCGTTCGAGCAGATTTCGTCAACATTTCTGAGATTGGCGGATTTTTGACCAAGATAGATCTAGTCGCCATGAAAAGTGACCTGTTGGAAGCCCAACATGACCTAATTTAGAGGATCGAAAAGTATAATTCTTACAGCTTATCACGTGGGCGCTAAGGAGCCCAAAGATGCCATTTTGGCCTCCATTCAGTGGAAATTTCATACACGATTCCTAGCGGTAACATTTTTTGAGTTCCGTAACTCCAATCGTAGTGATACTGGACTCCGCGGCGGCTAGCTAGTAGAAAGCTATTTTTGAAATCCATAAGTCCATGTCCGATAGGCATCGCGAAGGCTCGCAAAATTGACGGTTTTCAAAAGAGGTCATTCGCGCCTCCGCTCGGGCAGATTTACGTCAACATTTATGGAGATTGGCGATTTTTGACCAAGATAGATCCAAATCACCACGAAAAGTGACCTGTTGGAAGCCCAACAGATGTAATTTTAACATTATCGAAAAGTAAAATTCTTACGGTATCACGTGGGCAGTCAAGAGACAAAAGATGCCATTTTGGCCTCTCGTTCGGGCAGATTTTGGCGGATTTTTTGACCAACATTTCTAGCGATTGGCAGATTTTTGACCAAGATAGATCCGGTCGCCAATTTAAAAGTGACCTGTTGGAAGCCCAACAGATGTAATTCAACGTATCAAAAAGTAAAATTTTTTTAGGTATCACGTGGGCGACCTTGATTAACAGACAAAAGATGCCATTTTGGCCTCCGCTCGAGGCAAAAGATGCCATTTACCTCAACATTTCTGGCGATTGGCAGATTTTTGACCAAGATAGATCCAGTCGCCACAAAAAGTGACCCGTTGGAAGCCCAACAGATGTAATTCAACGCATCAAAATGTAAAATTCTTACAGTGTATCACGTGGGCAGTGAAGAGACAAAAGATGCCATTTTGGCCTCCGCTCGAGCGTGATTTCGTCAATATTTCCGAGATTGGCAAATTTTTGACCAAGATAGATCTAGTCGCCATGAAAAGTGACCTGTTGGAAGCCCAACATGACCTAATTTAGAGGATCGAAAAGTATAATTCTTACGCTTATCACGTGGGGCGACTAAGGAGCCCAAAGATGCCATTTTGGCCTCCATTCAGTGGAAATTTCGTCACGATTCCTAGCGGTGACATTTTTTGAGTTCCGTAACTCCAATCGTAGTGATACGGACTCCGTGCGAAGCTAGTATAAAGCTATTTTTGAAATCCATAAGTCCATGTCCGATAGGCATCGCGAAGGCTCGCAAAATTGACGATTTTCAAAAGAGGTCATTCGCCTCCGTTCGGCAGATTTCTCACAACATTTATGGAGATTGGCGGATTTTTGACCAAGATAGATCCAAATACCACGAAAAGTGACCTGTTGGAAGCCCAACAGATGTAATTTAACGTTATCGAAAAGTAAAATTCTTACGTATCACGGGGCAAATAAGAGACAAAAGATGCCATTTTGGCCTCGTTCGGGCGGATTTCGGGCGATTGGCGATTTTTGACCAAGATAGATCCAAATCGCCACGAAAAAGTGACCTGTTGGAAGCCCAATAGGATGTAATTTAACGTATCGAAAAGTAAAATTCTTACAGTATCACATGGGCAAATAAGAGACAAAAGATGCCATTTTGGCCTCCATTCATGCAGATTTCTATCAACATTTCTCGCGATTGGCAGATTTTTGACCAAGATAGATCCAAATACCACGAAAAGTGACCTGTTGGAAGCCCAACAGATGTAATTCAACGTATCAAAAAGTAAAATTTTACAGGTATCACGTGGGCGCTGGACGGAAAAAAGATGCCATTTTGGCCTCCGCTCGTGGCATTTTGTCAACATTTTTGGACGATTGGCAGATTTTGACCAAGATAGATCCAAATACGAAAAGTGACCTCGTTGGAAGCCCAACAGATGTAATTCAACGCATCAAAATGTAAAATTCTTACGGTATCACGTGGGCAAATAAGAGACAAAAGATGCCATTTTGGCCTCCGCTCGAAAGAGCATTTCAACATTTCCGGAGATTGGCGGATTTTTGACCGAGATAGATCTAGTCGCCATGAAAAGTGACCCGTTGGAAGCCCAACATGACCTAATTTAGAGGATCAAAAGTATAATTCTTACGGTTATCACGTGGGGCAGCTAAGGAGCCCAAAGATGCCATTTTGGCCTCCATTCGGGAAATTTCTGTCACGATTCCTAGCGGTAACATTTTTTGAGTTCCGTAACTCCAATTGTAGTGATACCGGACTCGTGGCGAAGCTAGTAGAAAGCTATTTTTGAAATCCATAAGTCCATGTCGATAGGCATCGCGAAGGCTCGCAAAATTGACGGTTTTCAAAAGAGGTCATTCGCCTCCGTTCGCGCATTTTCCTGTCAACATTTATGGAGATTGGCAGATTTTTTGACCAAGATAGATCCAAATCACCACGAAAAGTGACCTGTTGGAAGCCCAACAGATGTAATTTAACATTATCGAAAAGTAAAATTCTTACAGGTATCACGTGGGCAAATAAGAGACAAAGATGCCATTTTGGCCTCTGCCGAGGCGATTTCGGCAACATTTCCGGCGATTGGTAGATTTTTGACCAAGATAGATCCAGTTGCCACGAAAGTGACCTCGTTGGAAGCCCAACAGGATGTAATTCAACGTATCAAAAAGTAAAATTTTACGGTATCACGTGGGCGCTGGCGAGACAAAAGATGCCATTTTGGCCTCCGTTCATGCGCGCGCATTTACGTCAACATTTTGACCAAGATCGGCGATTGGCGGATTTTTGACCAAGATAGATCCGGTCGCCATTTAAATTAACGATGACCCGCTGGAAGCCCAACAGGATGTAATTCAACGCATCAAAATGTAAAAAATTCTTACGGTATCACGTGGGCAGTTGAAGAGACAAAAGATGCCATTTTGGCCTCCGCTCGAAAGATGCCATTTGGCAACATTTCGAGATTGGCGGATTTTTGACCAAGATAGATCTAGTCGCCATGAAAAGTGACCTGTTGGAAGCCCAACATGACCTAATTTAGAGGATCGAAAAGTATAATTCTTACAGCTTATCACGTGGGGCGACTAAGGAGCCCAAAGATGCCATTTTGGCCTCCATTCATGGGAAATTTCTGTCCACGATTCCTAGCGGTGACATTTTTTGAGTTCGAACTCCAATCGTAGTGATACCTCCGTGCGAAGCTAGTAGAAAGCTATTTTTGAAATCCATAAGTCCATGTCCGATAGGCATCGCGAAGGCTCGCAAAATTGATGGGTTTTCAAAAGATAGTCATTCACGCCTCCGTTCGCAAATTTAAAAGCAACATTTATGGAGATTGGCAGATTTTTGACCAAGATAGATCCAAATAGACCACGAAAAGTGACCCGTTGGAAGCCCAACAGATGTAATTCAATGTATCAAATAGTAAAATTCTTACAGGTATCACGTGGGCAAATTGAAGAGACAAAAGATGCCATTTTGGCCTCCGTCGGGCATTTTCGCAACATTTCCGCGATTGGCAGATTTTTGACCAAGATAGATCCAGTCGCCACGAAAAGTGACCTGTTGGAAGCCCAACAGATGTAATTCAACGTATCAAAAAGTAAAATTTTACAGGTATCACGTGGGCAGCAAATTGAGAGACAAAAGATGCCATTTTGGCCTCCGTTCGCGCGATTTACGTCAACATTTATGCGATTGGCAGATTTTTGACCAAGATAGATCCGGGCCGCCACGAAAAGTGACCTGTTGGAAGCCCAACAGATGTAATTCAACGCATCAAAATGTAAAATTCTTACAGGTATCACGTGGGCAGCTGAAGAGACAAAAGATGCCATTTTGGCCTCCGCTCGAGCAGATTTCACAACATTTCTCGAGATTGGCGGATTTTTGACCAAGATAGATCTAGTCGCCATGAAAAGTGACCTGGAAGCCCAACATGACCTAATTTAGAGGATCGAAAAGTATAATTCTTACGCTTATCACGTGGGGCAGCTAAGGAGCCCAAAGATGCCATTTTGGCCTCCATTCGAGAAATTTCATCACGATTCCTAGCGGTGACATTTTTTGAGTTCCGTAACTCAATCGTAGTGATACCGACTCCGTGCGGCTAGTATAAAAGCTATTTTTGAAATCCATAAGTCCATGTCTGATAGGCATCGCGAAGGCTCGCAAAATTGACGATTTTCAAAAGAGGTCATTCGCCTCCGTTCGAGGCGAGATTTCCAAACATTTATGGAGATTGGCGATTTTTGACCAAGATAGATCCGATCGCCACGAAAAGTGACCTGTTGGAAGCCCAACAGATGTAATTTAACGTTATCGAAAAGTAAAATTCTTACAGGTATCACGTGGGCAGTTGAAGAGACAAAGATGCCATTTTGGCCTCTTCGTCGTATTTCGGCGATTGGCAGATTTTTGACCAAGATAGATCCGTATCGCCACGAAAAGTGACCTCGTTGGAAGCCCAATAGGATGTAATTTAACGTATCGAAAAGTAAAATTCTTACGGGTATCACATGGGCAAACCGAAGAGACAAAAGATGCCATTTTGGCCTCCATTCATGCAGATTTCTATCAACATTTATGGCGATTGGCAGATTTTTGACCAAGATAGATCCAAATCACCACGAAAGTGACCTCGTTGGAAGCCCAACAGATGTAATTCAACGTGTCGAAAAGTAAAATTTTACAGGTATCACGTGGGCAAATGACGAGACAAAAAGATGCCATTTTGGCCTCCGTTCGCAGATTTACCAACATTTCGGCGATTGGCGATTTTTGACCAAGATAGATCCAATCGCCACGAAAAGTGACCTCGTTGGAAGCCCAACAGATGTAATTCAACGCATCAAAATGTAAAATTCTTACGGTATCACGTGGGCAAATGAAGAGACAAAAGATGCCATTTTGGCCTCCGCTTCGAGCAGATTACGTCAACATTTCGGAGATTGGCGGATTTTTGACCGAGATAGATCTAGTCGCCATGAAAAGTGACCGTTGGAAGCCCAACATGACCTAATTTAGAGGATCAAAAGTATAATTTTTACGCTTATCACGTGGGCAGACTAAGGAGCCCAAAAGATGCCATTTTGGCCTCCATTCGGGAAATTTCTGTCACGATTCCTAGCGGTAACATTTTTTGAGTTCCGTAACTCCAATTGTAGTGATACCGGACTCCGTGCGAAGCTAGTAGAAAGCTATTTTGAAATCCATAAGTCCATGTCCGATAGGCATCGCGAAGGCTCGCAAAATTGACGGTTTTTCAAAAGAGGTCATTTTTGGCCTCCGTTCGAGGCCGATTGGCCAACATTTATGGAGATTGGCAGATTTTTGACCAAGATAGATCCAAATCACCATGAAAAGTGACTGTTGGAAGCCCAACATGATGTAATTTAACATTATCGAAAAGTAAAATTCTTACAGTATCACGTGGGCAAAATTGAAGAGACAAAAGATGCCATTTTGGCCTCCATTCGGGCGGATTTACGGCAACATTTATGCGATTGGCAGATTTTTGACCAAGATAGATCCAATTGCCACGAAAAGTGACCCGTTGGAAGCCCAACAGATGTAATTCAACGTATCAAAAAGTAAAATTTTACAGGTATCACGTGGGCGCTTGAAGAGACAAAAGATGCCATTTTGGCCTCCGTCTCGCGCATTTTACATCAACATTTCTGGCGATTGGCAGATTTTTGACCAAGATAGATCCAGCCGCCACGAAAAGTGACCCGTTGGAAGCCCAACAGATGTAATTCAACGCATCAAAATGTAAAATTCTTACAGTATCACGTGGGCAAAATAAGAGACAAAGATGCCATTTTGGCCTCCGCTCAAAGCATTTCGCAACATTTCGAGATTGGCGGATTTTTTGACCAAGATAGATCTAGTCGCCATGAAAAGTGACCCGTTGGAAGCCCAACATGACCTAATTTAGAGGATCGAAAAGTATAATTTTACAGGTATCACGGGGGGCGCTAAGAGCCCAAAGATGCCATTTTGGCCTCCATTCATGGAAATTTCGTCAACATTCCTAGCGGTGACATTTTTTGAGTTCCAACTCCAATCGTAGTGATAATCGACTCCGTGCGAAGCTAGTAGAAAGCTATTTTTGAAATCCATAAGTCCATGTTTACGATAGGCATCGCGAAGGCTCGCAAAATTGACGACAAAAGAGGTCATTTTGCCTCCGTCGCGCGATTTCCAACATTTATGGAGATTGGCAGATTTTTGACCAAGATAGATCCAAATCACCACGAAAAGTGACCGTTGGAAGCCCAACAGATGTAATTTAACATTATCGAAAAGTAAAATTCTTACGTGTATCACGTGGGGCAAAATAAGAGACAAAAGATGCCATTTTGGCCTCTCGCTCCAAAAGATGCCATTTCCTCCATTCGGCAACATTTTTCGGCGATTGGCAGATTTTTGACCAAGATAGATCCAGTTGCCACGAAAAGTGACCCGTTGGAAGCCCAACAGATGTAATTCAACGTATCAAAAAGTAAAATTTTACAGTATCACGTGGGCAGCTTGATGAGACAAAAAGATGCCATTTTGGCCTCCATTCGTGCAAATTTCACAACATTTCTAGCGACAAGCATTTTTGACCAAGATAGATCCAAATTTACGAAAAGTGACCCATTGGAAGCCCAACAGATGTAATTCAACGCATCAAAAAGTAAAATTCTTACGTGTATCACGTGGGCAAAATTGAAGAGACAAAAAGATGCCATTTTGGCCTCCGTCGAAAGCGATTTCTATCAACATTTATGGAGATTGGCGGATTTTTGACCAAGATAGATCCAGTCGCCATGAAAAGTGACCCGTTGGAAGCCCAACATGACCTAATTTAGAGGATCGAAAAGTATAATTCTTACAGCTTATCACGTGGGCGCCTAAGGAGCCCAAAGATGCCATTTTGGCCTCCATTCGGGAAATTTACACCACGATTCCTAGCGGTGACATTTTTTGAGTTCCAACCCAATCGTAGTGATACCGACCTCGTTGGAAGCCCAATAGAAAGCTATTTTTGAAATCCATAAGTCCAATTCTGATAGGCATCGCGGGCAAAAAATTGAGAGACAAAAGACGCCATTTTGGCCTCCGTTCATGCATTGGCCAACATTTATGGAGATTGGCGATTT
This sequence comes from Hyparrhenia diplandra, assembly GCA_015847255.1. NCBI lineage: Eukaryota > Viridiplantae > Streptophyta > Magnoliopsida > Poales > Poaceae > Hyparrhenia > Hyparrhenia diplandra. The sequence continues at coordinate 33,018 of JADLZK010001212.1, read as the reverse complement.
TTGACCAAGATAGATCCAAATACCACCAAAAAGTGACCGTTGGAAGCCCAACAGATGTAATTCAATGTATCAAAAGTAAAATTCTTACAGTATCACGTGGGCAAATGAAGAGACAAAAGATGCCATTTTGGCCTCTCTTCGGGCGGCATTTCGCAACATTTCGGGCGATTGGCAGATTTTTGACCAAGATAGATCCAAATACGAAAAGTGACCTGTTGGAAGCCCAACAGATGTAATTCAACGTATCAAAAAGTAAAATTTTACGTGTATCACGTGGGCGCGTTGACGAGACAAAAGATGCCATTTTGGCCTCCGCTCGAGCAGATTTCACCAACATTTCTCCGCGATTGGCGATTTTTGACCAAGATAGATCCAATACACGAAAAGTGACCTGTTGGAAGCCCAACAGATGTAATTCAACGCATCAAAATGTAAAATTCTTACAGTATCACGTGGGCAAAAACTGAAGAGACAAAAGATGCCATTTTGGCCTCCGCTCGAGCAGATTTCGCCAACATTTCGAGATTGGCGGATTTTTGACCAAGATAGATCTAGTCGCCATGAAAAGTGACCCGTTGGAAGCCCAACATGACCTAATTTAGAGGATCGAAAAGTATAATTCTTACGCTTATCACGTAGCAGCTAAGGAGCCCAAAGATGCCATTTTGGCCTCCATTCAGTGAAATTTCTCACACGATTCCTAGCGGTGACATTTTTTGAGTTCCGTAACTCCAATCGTAGTGATACCGGACTCCGTGCGGCTAGTATAAAGCTATTTTTGAAATCCATAAGTCCATGTCCGATAGGCATCGCGGCCTCGCAAAATTGACGATTTTCAAAAGAGGTCATTCCGCCTCCGTTCGCGGGCATTTCTCGTCAACATTTATGGAGATTGGTAGATTTTTGACCAAGATAGATCCAAATACCATGAAAAGTGACCGTTGGAAGCCCAACAGATGTAATTTAACGTTATCGAAAAAGTAAAATTTTACGGTGTATCACGTGGGCAAATTAAGAGACAAAAGATGCCATTTTGGCCTCCTCGTCGGGCGGATTTCTCGCGATTGGCGATTTTTTTGACCAAGATAGATCCAGCCGCCACGAAAAAGTGACCCGTTGGAAGCCCAATAGGATGTAATTTAACGTATCGAAAAGTAAAATTCTTACAGTATCACATGGGCAAATAAGAGACAAAAGATGCCATTTTGGCCTCCATTCATGCAGATTTCTATCAACATTTCGCGATTGGCAGATTTTTTGACCAAGATAGATCCAAATACCACGAAAAGTGACCTCGTTGGAAGCCCAACAGATGTAATTCAACGTATCAAAAAGTAAAATTTTACAGTATCACGCGGGCGCTGACGACGAGACAAAAGATGCCATTTTGGCCTCCGTCGTCGCGCATTTCTCACAACATTTCCGCGATTGGCAGATTTTTGACCAAGATAGATCCAGGGCGCCACGAAAAGTGACCTCGTTGGAAGCCCAACAGATGTAATTCAACGCATCAAAATGTAAAATTCTTACAGTATCACGGGGCAAATTAAGAGACAAAAGATGCCATTTTGGCCTCCGCTCGAGCAGATTTCTCCAACATTTCGGAGATTGGCGGATTTTTGACCAAGATAGATCTAGTCGCCATGAAAAGTGACCTCGTTGGAAGCCCAACATGACCTAATTTAGAGGATCGAAAAGTATAATTTTTACAGCTTATCACGTAGGGCGCCTAAGGAGCCCAAAGATGCCATTTTGGCCTCCATTCAGGGAAATTTCCACGATTCCTAGCGGTGACATTTTTTGAGTTCCGATAACTCCAATCGTAGTGATACGGACTCCGCGAAGCTAGTAGAAAGCTATTTTTGAAATCCATAAGTCCATGTCCGATAGGCATCGCGGGTACTCGCAAAATTGACGGTTTTCAAAAGAGGTCATTCGCCCGTCGGGCGTGCATTTCTCACAACATTTATGGAGATTGGCGATTTTTGACCAAGATAGATCCAAATCACCACGAAAAAAGTGACCCGTTGGAAGCCCAACAGATGTAATTTAACATTATCAAAAGTAAAATTCTTACGTGTATCACGTGGCTCGCAAATGAAGAGACAAAAGATGCCATTTTGGCCTCCATTCGGCAGATTTCGCAACATTTCCGCGACAGCAGATTTTTGACCAAGATAGATCCAAATACCACGAAAAAGTGACCTGTTGAAGCCCAACAGATGTAATTCAACGTATCAAAAGTAAAATTTTTGCGTATCACGTGGGCAGTTGATGAGACAAAAGATGCCATTTTGGCCTCCGTCATGCAGATTTCACAACATTTATGGAGATTGGCGATTTTTGACCAAGATAGATCCAAATAAGCCGCCAAAAAGTGACCTCGTTGGAAGCCCAACAGATGTAATTCAACGCATCAAAAATGTAAAATTCTTACAGTATCACGCGGGCAAAGCGTGAAGAGACAAAAGATGCCATTTTGGCCTCCATTCGAGCAGATTTCTATTTCTCGCATTTCTTCGAGATTGGCGGATTTTTGACCAAGATAGATCTAGTCGCCATGAAAAGTGACCTCGTTGGAAGCCCAACATGACCTAATTTAGAGGATCGAAAAGTAAAATTCTTACGACGTATCACGTAAGCAGCCTAAGAGCCCAAAGATGCCATTTTGGCCTCCATTCAGGAAATTTGACCACGATTCCTAGCGGTGACATTTTTTTTTGTTCAAGATAGAACTCCAATCGTAGTGATAAGTGACCTGTTGGAAGCCCAATAAATGCTATTTTTGAAATCCATAAGTCCATGTCTAAAATTTTGATAGGCATCGCGCTGGGCTCGCAAAATTGATGATTTTCAAAAGAGGTCATTTCACATGCCTCCGCAAAGATGCGCGATCAACATTTATGGAGATTGGCAGATTTTTTGACCAAGATAGATCCAGTCGCCATGAAAAGTGACCGTTGGAAGCCCAACAGATGTAATTTAACGTTATCGAAAAGTAAAATTCTTATAGTGTATCACGTGGCAAATTAAGAGACAAAAGATGCCATTTTGGCCTCCATTCGAGCAGATTTCTCGCATTTCGATTGGCGATTTTTGACCAAGATAGATCCAATCGCCATGAAAAGTGACCTATTGGAAGCCCAATAGGATGTAATTTAACGGATCGAAAAAGTAAAATTTTACAGTATCATCACATGGGCAAAATTGAGAGACAAAAGATGCCATTTTGGCCTCCATTCATGCAAATTTCGTCAACATTTCCGGCGATTGGCAGATTTTTGACCAAGATAGATCCAGTCACCACGAAAGTGACCTCGTTGGAAGCCCAACAGATGTAATTTAACGTTATCAAAAAGTAAAATTTTACAGGCATCACGTGGGCAGTTGACGAGACAAAAGATGCCATTTTGGCCTCCGTTCGCAGATTTTGGCACCAACATTTATGGAGATTGGCGATTTTTGACCAAGATAGATCCAGTCGCCATGAAAAGTGACCTCGTTGGAAGCCGAACAGATGTAATTTAACGCTATCGAAAAGTAAAATTCTTACGGTGTATCACGTGGGCAAATTAAGAGACAAAAGATGCCATTTTGGCCTCTCGTTTCGGCATGATTTCATTTCGGCGATTGGCGTATTTTTGACCAAGATAGATCCGGGCCGCCACGAAAAGTGACCCGTTGGAAGCCCAATAGGATGTAATTTAACGTATCCAAAAGTAAAATTCTTACAGTATCACATGGGCAAAATGAAGAGACAAAAGATGCCATTTTGGCCTCCATTCATGCGCATTTCTATCAACATTTCCGCGATTGGCAGATTTTTGACCAAGATAGATCCAAATACCACGAAAAGTGACCTATTGGAAGCCCAACAGATGTAATTCAACGTGATCAAAAAGTAAAATTTTTACAGTATCACGTGGGCGCTGACGAGACAAAAGATGCCATTTTGGCCTCCGTCGCGCGCAAATTTGTCAACATTTCTCGGCGATTGGCAGATTTTTGACCAAGATAGATCCAGTCGCCACGAAAAGTGACCCGTTGGAAGCCCAACAGATGTAATTCAACGCATCAAAATGTAAAATTCTTACAGGTATCACGTGGGCAAATGAAGAGACAAAAGATGCCATTTTGGCCTCCGCTCGAGCGCATTGGCCAACATTTCGAGATTGGCGGATTTTTGACCAAGATAGATCTAGTCGCCATGAAAAGTGACCTTGGAAGCCCAACATGACCTAATTTAGAGGATCGAAAAGTATAATTCTTACAGTTATCACGTGGGCAGCTAAGGAGCCCAAAGATGCCATTTTGGCCTCCATTCAGTGAAATTTCGTCACGATTCCTAGCGGTGACATTTTTTGAGTTCCGTGAACTCCAATCGTAGTGATACCGACTCCGTGGAAGCTAGTAGAAAGCTATTTTTGAAATCCATAAGTCCATGTCCGATAGGCATCGCGGAAGGCTCGCAAAATTGACGGTTTTCAAAAGAGGTCATTCTGGCCTCCGTCCGCTCGCGGTAGATTTCCGCCAACATTTATGGAGATTAATTTAACGTTATTTTTGACCAAGATAGATCCATTTTGGCCACCACGAAAAGTGACCTCCACCGCCACTTAAAAGTGACCCGGAAGCCCAACAGGATGTAATTTAACATTATCGAAAAGTAAAATTCTTACAGTATCACATGGGCAGTGAAGAGACAAAAAGATGCCATTTTGGCCTCCTCATTCATGCGCATTTCAAACATTTCCGGGCGATTGGCGATTTTGGACCAAGATAGATCCAAGTCGCCACGAAAAGTGACCTCGTTGGAAGCCCAACAGGATGTAATTCAACGTATCAAAAAGTAAAATTTTACAGGTATCACGTGGGCAAAGCTTGATTTTGAGACAAAAGATGCCATTTTGGCCTCCGCTCGCGCGAATTTCCACGAACATTTCCGGGCGATTGGCAGATTTTTGACCAAGATAGATCCGGGGCCGCCACGAAAAAAGTGACCTGTTGGAAGCCCAACAGATGTAATTCAACGCATCAAAATGTAAAATTCTTACTGTATCACGTGGGCAAAATTGAAGAGACAAAAGATGCCATTTTGGCCTCCGTCTCGAGCGTATTTCTACAACATTTCCGAGATTGGCGGATTTTTGACCAAGATAGATCTAGTTGCCATGAAAAGTGACCTGTTGGAAGCCCAACATGACCTAATTTAGAGGATCGAAAAGTATAATTCTTACAGCTTATCACGTGGGGCGCCTAAGAGAGCCCAAAGATGCCATTTTGGCCTCCATTCAGGAAATTTCGACACGATTCCTAGCGGTGACATTTTTTGAGTTCCGTAACTCCAATCGTAGTGATACCGACTCCGCGGCGGCTAGTATAAAGCTATTTTTGAAATCCATAAGTCCATGTCTCGATAGGCATCGCGAAGGCTCGCAAAATTGACGATTTTCAAAAGAGGTCATTCTCGCCTCCGTTTATGGAGCAGATTTTTGACGCCAACATTTATGGAGATTGGCGATTTTTGACCAAGATAGATCCAAATACCAAAAAGTGACCTTTTGGAAGCCCAACAGATGTAATTTAACGTTATCGAAAAGTAAAATTCTTACAATGCAGTATCACGTGGGCAGTTGAAGAGACAAAAGATGCCATTTTGGCCTCTTCATGCAGATTTCGGGCAACATTTCGCGATTGGCAGATTTTTGACCAAGATAGATCCAAATGTCCACGAAAAGTGACCTATTGGAAGCCCAATAGGATGTAATTTAACGTATCGAAAAGTAAAATTCTTACAGTATCACATGGGCAGTCGAAGAGACAAAAGATGCCATTTTGGCCTCCATTCATGCAGATTTCAAACATTTCCGCGATTGGCAGATTTTTGACCAAGATAGATCCAAATACCACGAAAAGTGACCTCGTTGGAAGCCCAACAGATGTAATTCAACGTATCAAAAAGTAAAATTTTACAGTATCACGTGGGCGTTGAAGAGACAAAAGATGCCATTTTGGCCTCCGCTCGTGCGTATTTCGCCAACATTTCCGCGACGATTGGCAGATTTTTGACCAAGATAGATCCAAATCGCCATGAAAAGTGACCCGTTGGAAGCCCAACAGATGTAATTCAACGCATCAAAATGTAAAATTCTTACTGTATCACGTGGGCAAATTGAAGAGACAAAAGATGCCATTTTGGCCTCCGCTCGAGCGTAATTTCTTGTCAACATTTCGAGATTGGCGGATTTTTGACCAAGATAGATCTAGTCGCCATGAAAAGTGACCCGTTTGGAAGCCCAACATGACCTAATTTAGAGGATCGAAAAGTATAATTCTTACGCTTATCACGTGGGGCAGCTAAGGAGCCCAAAGATGCCATTTTGGCCTCCATTCAGTGGAAATTTCTCAATGATTCCTAGCGGTGACATTTTTGAGTTCCGTGAACTCCAATCGTAGTGATATGCCACTCCGTGCGAAGCTAGTATAAAGCTATTTTTGAAATCCATAAGTCCATGTCCGATAGGCATCGCGAAGGCTCGCAAAATTGACGATTTTCAAAAGAGGTCATTCCTGCCTCCCTCCATTCATGCGCATTTCACAACATTTATGGAGATTGGCAGATTTTTGACCAAGATAGATCCAAATGCCACGAAAAAGTGACCTGTTGGAAGCCCAACAGATGTAATTTAACATTATCGAAAAAGTAAAATTCTTACAGTATCACGTGGGCAAAATTGAAGAGACAAAAGATGCCATTTTGGCCTCCGTTCGGGCGGATTTCGCGAACATTGGGCGATTTTTTGACCAAGATAGATCCAAATACGCCACGAAAAGTGACCGTTGGAAGCCCAACAGATGTAATTCAACGCATCAAAATGTAAAATTCTTACAGTATCACGTGGGCAAACGAAGAGACAAAAGATGCCATTTTGGCCTCCGCTCGAAAGCAGATTTCACAACATTTCCGGAGATTGGCGGATTTTTGACCAAGATAGATCTAGTCGCCATGAAAAGTGACCTGTTGGAAGCCCAACATGACCTAATTTAGAGGATCGAAAAGTATAATTCTTACAGTGTATCACGTGGGGGCAGCTAAGAGCCCAAAGATGCCATTTTGGCCTCCATTCAGGAAATTTCGTCCAACGATTCCTAGCGGTGACATTTTTTGAGTTCCGTAGAATCCAATCGTAGTGATACCGACTCCGTTGGTTAGTATAAAGCTATTTTTGAAATCCATAAGTCCATGTCTCGATAGGCATCGCGAAGGCTCGCAAAATTGACGGTTTTCAAAAGACGCCATTTTGGCCTCCGTCTCGCAGATTTTCCAACATTTATGGAGATTGGCAGATTTTTGACCAAGATAGATCCAAATCACCACGAAAAGTGACCCGTTGGAAGCCCAACAGATGTAATTCAATGTATCAAATAGTAAAATTCTTACAGGTATCACGTGGGCAAAACTCCAAGAGACAAAAGATGCCATTTTGGCCTCTCGCTCGAGGCAGATTTCTCGCAACATTTCCGAGATTGGCAGGATTTTTGACCAAGATAGATCCAAATGCCACGAAAAGTGACCTCGTTGAAGCCCAACAGATGTAATTTAACGTTATCGAAAAGTAAAATTTTACAGTATCACGTGGGCAAACAAGAGACAAAAGATGCCATTTTGGCCTCTTCGTTTCTCGCAACATTTCTCGGGCGATTGGCGGATTTTTGACCAAGATAGATCCAAATCGTTTGAAAAGTGACCTATTGGAAGCCCAATAGGATGTAATTTAATGTATCGAAAAGTAAAATTTTACAGTATCACATGGGCAAAAAGAGACAAAAGATGCCATTTTGGCCTCCATTCATGCAGATTTCACAACATTTCTCGGCGATTGGCAGATTTTTGACCAAGATAGATCCAACACCACGAAAGTGACCTCGTTGGAAGCCCAACAGATGTAATTCAACGTATCAAAAAGTAAAATTTTACGTGTATCACGTGGGCGCTTGAAGAGACAAAAGATGCCATTTTGGCCTCCGTTCGCGCGCAGATTTCCAACATTTCGGGCGATTGGCAGATTTTGACCAAGATAGATCCGGGGCCGCCACGAAAAGTGACCTGTTGGAAGCCCAACAGATGTAATTCAACGCATCAAAATGTAAAATTCTTACAGTGTATCACGTGGGCAAATGAAGAGACAAAAGATGCCATTTTGGCCTCCGCTCGAGCAGATTTCTACCAACATTTCGAGATTGGCGGATTTTTGACCAAGATAGATCTAGTCGCCATGAAAAGTGACCCGTTGGAAGCCCAACATGACCTAATTTAGAGGATCAAAAAGTATAATTCTTACAGCTTATCACGTGGGGCAGCCTAAGGAGCCCAAAGATGCCATTTTGGCCTCCATTCAGTGGAAATTTCTGTCACGATTCCTAGCGGTGATATTTTTTGAGTTCCGAAACTCCAATCGTAGTGATACCGACTCCGTGTGAAGCTAGTATAAAGCTATTTTTGAAATCCATAAGTCCATGTCCGATAGGCATCGCGAAGGCTCGCAAAATTGACGATTTTCAAAAGAGGTCATTCCGCCTCCGTCGGGCGTGATTTCGTCAACATTTATGGAGATTGGCAGATTTTTGACCAAGATAGATCCAGTCGCCACGAAAAGTGACCCGTTGGAAGCCCAACAGATGTAATTTAACGTTATCAAAAAGTAAAATTCTTACAGTATCACGTGGGCAAACAAGAGACAAAAGATGCCATTTTGGCCTCCGCTCGGCCGATTTCTCGAGATTGGCAGATTTTTGACCAAGATAGATCCAACATGAAAAGTGACCCGTTGGAAGCCCAACAGATGTAATTCAACGCATCAAAATGTAAAATTCTTGACAGTATCACGTGGGCAAATTGAAGAGACAAAAGATGCCATTTTGGCCTCCGCTCGAAAGCGTTTTTCGCCAACATTTCGAGATTGGCGGATTTTTGACCAAGATAGATCTAGTCGCCATGAAAAGTGACCCGTTGGAAGCCCAACATGACCTAATTTAGAGGATCGAAAAGTATAATTTTACAGGCTATCACGTGGGGCAGCTAAATTGAGCCCAAAGATGCCATTTTGGCCTCCATTCAGTGGAAATTTCTCCAACGATTCCTAGCGGTGACATTTTTGAGTTCCAAGAACTCCAATCGTAGTGATACCGACTCGTTGCGAAGCCCAGTATAAAGCTATTTTTGAAATCCATAAGTCCATGTTCGATAGGCATCGCGTGGCAAAATTAACGATTTTCAAAAGAGGTCATTCCGCCTCCGTCTCGCAGATTGGCCAACATTTATGGAGATTGGCAGATTTTTGACCAAGATAGATCCAATATTACGAAAAGTGACCTGTTGGAAGCCCAACAGATGTAATTTAACGTTATCGAAAAGTAAAATTCTTACAGTATCACGTGGGCAAATTGAAGAGACAAAAGATGCCATTTTGGCCTCCATTCATGCAGTTTTGCCAACAGATTTCCGCGATTGGCGTATTTTTTTGACCAAGATAGATCCAAATACCACGAAAAGTGACCTATTGAAGCCCAATAGGATGTAATTTAATGTATCGAAAAGTAAAATTCTTACAGTATCACATGGGCAAATTGAAGAGACAAAAGATGCCATTTTGGCCTCCATTCATGCAGATTTCAAACATTTCGCGATTGGCAGATTTTTGACCAAGATAGATCCAAATACCACGAAAGTGACCTGTTGGAAGCCCAACAGATGTAATTCAACGTATCAAAAAGTAAAATTTTACAGTATCACGTGGGCGCTTGAAGAGACAAAAGATGCCATTTTGGCCTCCGTCAGGCGATTTTCGCCAACATTTCCGGCGATTGGCAGATTTTTTGACCAAGATAGATCCAATACGCACGAAAAGTGACCTCGTTGGAAGCCCAACAGATGTAATTCAACGCATCAAAATGTAAAATTCTTACAGTATCACGTGGGCAAATGAAGAGACAAAAAGATGCCATTTTGGCCTCCGCTCGAAAGATTTTTCCAACATTTCGAGATTGGCGGATTTTTGACCAAGATAGATCTAGTCGCCATGAAAAGTGACCTGTTGGAAGCCCAACATGACCTAATTTAGAGGATCAAAAAGTATAATTTTTACGCTTATCACGTGGGGGGCAGCTAAGGAGCCCAAAGATGCCATTTTGGCCTCCATTCAGTGGAAATTTCGTCACGATTCCTAGCGGTGATATTTTTGAGTTCCGTAACTCCAATCGTAGTGATACCGACTCCGTGCGAAGCTAGTATAAAGCTATTTTTGAAATCCATAAGTCCATGTCCGATAGGCATCGCGAAGGCTCGCAAAATTGACGATTTTCAAAAGAGGTCATTCGCCTCCGCTCGCGATGTATTTTTCAAACATTTATGGAGATTGGCAGATTTTTGACCAAGATAGATCCAGCCGCCACGAAAAAGTGACTTGTTGGAAGCCCAACAGATGTAATTTAACGTTATCGAAAAGTAAAATTCTTACAGTATCACGTGGGCAGTCAAGAGACAAAAGATGCCATTTTGGCCTCCGTCATGCCGATTTCCGGCGATTGGCGATTTTTGACCAAGATAGATCCAAATACGAAAAGTGACCCGTTGGAAGCCCAACAGATGTAATTCAACGCATCAAAATGTAAAATTCTTACAGTATCACATGGGCAAAATAAGAGACAAAAGATGCCATTTTGGCCTCCATTCATGCGTATTTCTCATCAACATTTCGAGATTGGCGGATTTTTGACCAAGATAGATCTAGTCGCCATGAAAAGTGACCCGTTGGAAGCCCAACATGACCTAATTTAGAGGATCGAAAAGTATAATTCTTACAGTTATCACGTGGGCTTAAGGAGCCCAAAGATGCCATTTTGGCCTCCATTCATGAAATTGGCCAACATTCCTAGCGGTGACATTTTTTGAGTTCCGATAACTCCAATCGTAGTGATACTGACTCGTGGAAGCTAGTATAAAGCTATTTTTGAAATCCATAAGTCCATGTAAAATAGGCATCGCGAAGGCTCGCAAAATTGACGATTTTCAAAAGAGGTCATTTTGCCTCCGCTCGGCAGATTTCGCCAACATTTATGGAGATTGGCGGATTTTTGACCAAGATAGATCCAAGCCGCCACGAAAAGTGACCTGTTGGAAGCCCAACAGATGTAATTTAACGTTATCGAAAAGTAAAATTCTTACAAGTATCACGTGGGCAAATGAAGAGACAAAAGATGCCATTTTGGCCTCCGCTCGAAAGGGCAGATTTCATTTCGAGATTGGCGTATTTTTTGACCAAGATAGATCCAAATCGCCATGAAAAAGTGACCTATTGGAAGCCCAATAGGATGTAATTTAATGTATCGAAAAGTAAAATTCTTACAGGTATCACATGGGCAGCTGAAGAAGAGACAAAAGATGCCATTTTGGCCTCCATTCATGCAGATTTCCAACATTTCTGGCGATGACATTTTTTTGACCAAGATAGATCCAAATACCACGAAAGTGACCCGTTGGAAGCCCAACAGATGTAATTCAACGTATCAAAAGTAAAATTTTTGACGATAGTATCACGGGGCTTGAAAGACAAAAGATGCCATTTTGGCCTCCGTCGCCTCTCGTAAGATCTCCAACATTTCCGCGATTGGCAGATTTTTGACCAAGATAGATCCAAATACACATTTAAAAGTGACCCGTTGGAAGCCCAACAGATGTAATTCAACGCATCAAAATGTAAAATTCTTACAGGTATCACGTGGGCAAATTAAGAGACAAAAGATGCCATTTTTGGCCTCCGCTCGATGCATTTGCCAACATTTCCGAGATTGGCGGATTTTTGACCAAGATAGATCTAGTCGCCATGAAAAGTGACCTGTTGGAAGCCCAACATGACCTAATTTAGAGGATCGAAAAGTATAATTCTTACAGCTTATCACGTGGGCAGCTAAGAGACCAAAGATGCCATTTTGGCCTCCATTCATGGAAATTTCTCACGATTCCTAGCGGTGACATTTTTTGAGTTCCGATAGAACTCCAATCGTAGTGATAAAGACTGACCTGGTTAGTAGAAAGCTATTTTTGAAATCCATAAGTCCAAAGTAAAATTTAGGCATCGCGAAGGCTCGCAAATTGACGGTTTTCAAAAGAGGTCATTTTGGCCTCCGCTCGCGCGATTGCCAACATTTATGGAGATTGGCAGATTTTTGACCAAGATAGATCCAAATACCACGAAAAGTGACCTGTTGGAAGCCCAACAGATGTAATTCAACACATCAAAATGTAAAATTTTTACAGTATCACGTGGCAAAATAAGAGACAAAAGATGCCATTTTGGCCTCCGCTCGAAAGCGTATTGCCAACATTTCTCGAGATTGGCGGATTTTTGTCCAAGATAGATCTAGTCGCCATGAAAAGTGACCCGTTGGAAGCCCAACATGACCTAATTTAGAGGATCGAAAAGTATAATTTTTACAGCTTATCACGTGGGGCGCCTAAGGAGCCCAAAGATGCCATTTTGGCCTCCATTCAGTGAAATTTCACAACGATTCCTAGCGGTGACATTTTTTGAGTTCCGAACTCCAATCGTAGTGATACCGACTCCGTGCGGTTAGTATAAAGCTATTTTTGAAATCCATAAGTCCATGTCCGATAGGCATCGCGAAGGCTCGCAAAATTAACGATTTTCAAAAGAGGTCATTCCGCCTCCGCTCAGCATTTCTTGGCCAACATTTATGGAGATTGGCAGATTTTTGACCAAGATAGATCCAATCGCCATTAAAAGTGACCCGTTGGAAGCCCAACAGATGTAATTTAACGTTATCGAAAAGTAAAAATTTTACAAGTATCACGTGGCAAAAGAAGAGACAAAAGATGCCATTTTGGCCTCTCGCTCCAAGATAGATTTTTCGGGCGATTGGCAATGTGATTTTTTGACCAAGATAGATCCAGTATCACGAAAAGTGACCTATTGAAGCCCAATAGGATGTAATTTAATGTATCGAAAAGTAAAATTCTTACAGTATCACATGGGCAAAATTGAAGAGACAAAAGATGCCATTTTGGCCTCCATTCATGCAGATTTTGCCAACATTTCCGCGATTGGCATTTTTGACCAAGATAGATCCAAATACCACGAAAAGTGACCTCGTTGGAAGCCCAACAGATGTAATTCAACGTATCAAAAAGTAAAATTTTACAGGTATCACGTGGGCAGTCAAGAGACAAAAGATGCCATTTTGGCCTCCGCTCGCGCAGATTTCTCCAACATTTTCAATGTCGCGATTGGCAGATTTTTGACCAAGATAGATCCAACATTTCGCGACATTGGCAGATTTTTGACCAAGATAAAAGTGACCCGTTGGAAGCCCAACAGATGTAATTCAACGCATCAAAATGTAAAATTTATTACAGGTATCACGTGGCAAAACAAGAGACAAAAGATGCCATTTTGGCCTCCGCTCGAGCAGATTTTTCTCCAACATTTCGAGATTGGCGGATTTTTGACCAAGATAGATCTAGTCGCCATGAAAAGTGACCCGTTGGAAGCCCAACATGACCTAATTTAGAGGATCGAAAAGTATAATTTTACAGCTTATCACGTGGGCAGCTAAGGAGCCCAAAGATGCCATTTTGGCCTCCATTCAGGGAAATTTCGCCACGATTCCTAGCGGTGACATTTTTTGAGTTCCGTAACTCCAATCGTAGTGATACGGACTGTAGATGGCTAGTAGAAAGCTATTTTTGAAATCCATAAGTCCATGTCTCGATAGGCATCGCGAAGGCTCGCAAAATTGACGGTTTTCAAAAGAGGCCATTCCGCCTCCGCTCGGCATTGCCCAACAACATTTATGGAGATTGGCAGATTTTTGACCAAGATAGATCCAAATACCACACGAAAAGTGACCTAGTTGGAAGCCCAACAGATGTAATTTAACACATCAAAATGTAAAATTCTTACAGTATCACGTGGGCAAAATTGAGAGACAAAAGATGCCATTTTGGCCTCCGCTCGGCGTCCATTTCTCATTTAACATTTCGCGGAGATTGGCGGATTTTTGACCAAGATAGATCCAGTCACCATGAAAAGTGACCCGTTGGAAGCCCAACATGACCTAATTTAAGGATCGAAAAGTAAAATTCTTACAGGTATCACATGGGGGCAGCTAAGAGACAAAAGATGCCATTTTGGCCTCCATTCATGCAAATTTCCAACATTCCTAGCGATGACATTTTTGACCAAGATAGATCCAATCGTAGTGAAAAGTGACCGTTGGAAGCCCAACAGATGTAATTCAACGTTGAAAAATAAGTAAAATTCTTATAGGCATCACGTGGGCGCTTGAAAATTGACAAAAGATGCCATTTTGGCCTCCGCTCGCAGATTTCCGCCAACATTTATGGAGATTGGCGGATTTTTGACCAAGATAGATCCAAAGCGCATGAAAAGTGACCTCGTTGGAAGCCCAACAGATGTAATTCAACGCATCAAAATGTAAAATTCTTACAGTATCACGTGGGCAAATAAGAGACAAAAGATGCCATTTTGGCCTCCGCTCGAGCAGATTTCCAAACATTTCGAGATTGGCGGATTTTTGACCAAGATAGATCTAGTCGCCATGAAAAGTGACCCGTTGGAAGCCCAACATGACCTAATTTAGAGGATCGAAAAGTATAATTCTTACGCTTATCACGTGGGGCGCCTAAGGAGCCCAAAGATGCCATTTTGGCCTCCATTCAGGGAAATTTCGTCACGATTCCTAGCGGTGACATTTTTTGAGTTCCGAACTCCAATCGTAGTGATACTGACTCCGTGCGGTTAGTAGTAAAAGCTATTTTTGAAATCCATAAGTCCATGTCTCGATAGGCATCGCGAAGGCTCGCAAAATTAACGATTTTCAAAAGAGGTCATTCGCGCCTCCGTCGCGCAGATTTCTATCCAACATTTATGGAGATTGGCGATTTTTGACCAAGATAGATCCAATCGCCACGAAAAGTGACCTCGTTGGAAGCCCAACAGATGTAATTTAACGTTATCGAAAAGTAAAATTCTTACAAGTATCACGGGGCAAATGAAGAGACAAAAGATGCCATTTTGGCCTCCTCGTTTCGCGCAGATTTCGCGGCGATTGGCGATTTTTTGACCAAGATAGATCCAGTCCGCCATGAAAAGTGACCTATTGGAAGCCCAATAGGATGTAATTTAATGTATCGAAAAGTAAAATTCTTACTGGTATCACATGGGCAAATTTAAGAGACAAAAGATGCCATTTTGGCCTCCATTCATGCAGATTTCGGGCCAACATTTCGGGCGATTGGCAGATTTTGACCAAGATAGATCCAAATACCACGAAAAGTGACCTCGCTGGAAGCCCAACAGATGTAATTCAACGTATCAAAAAGTAAAATTTTTTACAGTATCACGTGGGCGCTTGAAGAGACAAAAGATGCCATTTTGGCCTCCGCTCGCGGCAGATTTTCAATCACAACATTTCCGGCGATTGGCAGATTTTTGACCAAGATAGATCCAAGATAGGATCACGAAAGTGACCTCGTTGGAAGCCCAACAGATGTAATTCAACGCATCAAAATGTAAAATTATTACAGTATCACGTGGGCAAATGAAGAGACAAAAGATGCCATTTTGGCCTCCGCTCGAGCGTATTTCTGCCAACATTTCGAGATTGGCGGATTTTTGACCAAGATAGATCTAGTCGCCATGAAAAGTGACCTTGGCCTGTTGGAAGCCCAACATGACCTAATTTAGAGGATCGAAAAGTATAATTTTTTAGAGGATTACAAAGTTATCACGTGGGGCAGCTAAGGAGCCCAAAGATGCCATTTTGGCCTCCATTCAGTGGAATTTCTATCACGATTCCTAGCGGTGACATTTTTGAGTTCCGAACTCCAATCGTAGTGATACCGACTCGCGGCGGCTAGTAGAAAGCTATTTTTGAAATCCATAAGTCCATGTCTGATAGGCATCGCGAAGGCTCGCAAAATTGACGGTTTTCAAAAGAGGTCATTCGCCTCCGTCGTCGGGCAGATTGCAACATTTATGGAGATTGGCAGATTTTTGACCAAGATAGATCCAAATACCATTAAAAAGTGACCTCGTTGAAGCCCAACAGATGTAATTCAACACATCAAAATGTAAAATTCTTACAGTATCACGTGGGCAAATAAGAGACAAAAGATGCCATTTTGGCCTCCGCTCGAGCAGATTTCGGGCGAGATTGGCGGATTTTTGACCAAGATAGATCCAGTCGCCATGAAAAGTGACCTCGTTGAAGCCCAACAGGACCTAATTTAACGGATCGAAAAGTAAAATTCTTACGCTTATCACATGGGCAGCCTAAGGAGCCCAAAGATGCCATTTTGGCCTCCATTCATGCAAATTTCACAACATTTCTAGCGGTGACATTTTTGAGTTCCGTAGATCCAATCGCCACCATACTGACCCGTTGGAAGCCCAGTATAAAGCTATTTTTGAAATCCATAAGTCCATGTTTATAGGCATCACGCCTCCATTCAGGCTGAAAATTAACGATTTTCAAAAGATGCCATTTTGGCCTCCGTTTCATGCAATTCAACGATTGCCAAACATTTATGGAGATTGGCAGATTTTTGACCAAGATAGATCCAATCGCCACGAAAGTGACCCGTTGGAAGCCCAACAGATGTAATTCAACGCATCAAAAAGTAAAATTCTTACAAGTATCACGTGGGCAGTCAAGAGACAAAAGATGCCATTTTGGCCTCCGCTCGAGCAGATTTCCTCACAACATTTCGAGATTGGCGGATTTTTGACCAAGATAGATCCAGTCGCCATGAAAAGTGACCTATTGGAAGCCCAACATGACCTAATTTAATGGATCAAAAGTAAAATTTTTACAGTATCACATGGGCAGCCTAAGAGACAAAAGATGCCATTTTGGCCTCCATTCATGAAATTTCAAACATTTTCCTATTGGTGACATTTTTGACCAAGATAGATCCAATCACCACGAAAAGTGACCTCGTTGGAAGCCCAACAGATGTAATTGAACGGATCAAAAAGTAAATTTACAGGCATCACGTGGGCGCTTGAATTGAGCCCAAAAGATGCCATTTTGGCCTCCGCTTCGGAAATTTTTGAAATCAACATTTATGGAGATTGGCAGATTTTTGACCAAGATAGATCCAATGGAGCCACGAAAAGTGACCTCGCTGGAAGCCCAACAGATGTAATTTAACGTTATCAAAAAGTAAAATTCTTACAGGTATCACGTGCAAATGAAGAGACAAAAGATGCCATTTTGGCCTCCGCTCGAGCAGATTTCCAACATTTCCGAGATTGGCGGATTTTTGACCAAGATAGATCCAATCGCCATGAAAAGTGACCTCGTTGGAAGCCCAACATGATGTAATTTAACGAGGATCGAAAAGTAAAATTCTTACAGGTATCACATGGGCACCAAGAGACAAAAGATGCCATTTTGGCCTCCATTCATGCAAATTTCTCGCCAACATTTCCTAGCGGTGACATTTTTTGAGTTCCGATAGATCCAATCGTAGTGATAAGTGACCTCGTTGAAGCCCAACAGATGTAATTTTGAAATCAAAAAGTCCAATTTTACAGGTATCACGAAGGGCGCTGAAGAGACAAAAAGATGCCATTTTGGCCTCCGCTTCGCGCAGATTTCCTCAACATTTATGGAGATTGGCAGATTTTTGACCAAGATAGATCCAAATACCACGAAAGTGACCGTTGGAAGCCCAACAGATGTAATTCAACGCATCAAAATGTAAAATTCTTACGTATCACGGGGCAGTCAAGAGACAAAAGATGCCATTTTGGCCTCCGCTCGAAAGCAGATTTCTTAACATTTCGAGATTGGCGGATTTTTGTCCAAGATAGATCTAGTCGCCATGAAAAGTGACCTCATGGAAGCCCAACATGACCTAATTTAGAGGATCGAAAAGTATAATTTACGCTATCACGTGGGCAGCTAAGGAGCCCAAAGATGCCATTTTGGCCTCCATTCAGTGGAAATTTCTCGCACGATTCCTAGCGGTGACATTTTTGAGTTCCGTAACTCCAATCGTAGTGATACCGACTCGTTGGGCCCAGTATAAAGCTATTTTTGAAATCCATAAGTCCATGTCTTATAGGCACGCGAAGGCTCGCAAAATTGACGGGTTTTCAAAAGAGGTCATTCTCGGCCTCCGCAAATTTATGGCGCATTTCTCGTCAACATTTATGGAGATTGGCGATTTTTGACCAAGATAGATCCAATCGCCAAAAAAAAGTGACCTCGTTGAAGCCCAACAGATGTAATTTAACGTTATCGAAAAGTAAAATTCTTACAGTATCACGTAAAATTTCTTACAGCAAAATGAAGAGACAAAAGATGCCATTTTGGCCTCCATCTCGCGCAACATTTATGCGGCAGATTTTTGACCAAGATAGATCCAAATACCACGAAAAGTGACCTTTTGGAAGCCCAATAGGATGTAATTTAACGTATCGAAAAGTAAAATTTTTACAGTATCACATGGGCAGTGAAGAGACAAAAGATGCCATTTTGGCCTCCATTCATGCAGATTTCTCACAACATTTCCGCGATTGGCAGATTTTTGACCAAGATAGATCCAAATAGTAGAAAGCTATTTTTGAAAGTGACCCGTTGGAAGCCCAACAGATGTAATTCAACGTATCAAAAGTAAAATTTTACAGTATCACGCGGGCAGTTGAAGAGACAAAAGATGCCATTTTGGCCTCCATTCATGCAGATTGGCCAACATTTCCTCTCGCGCGATTGGGCGATTTTTGACCAAGATAGATCCAGACGAAAGTGACCCGTTGGAAGCCCAACAGATGTAATTCAACGTATCAAAAAAAGTAAAATTTTACAAAATCACGCGGGCAGCTTGAAGAGACAAAAGATGCCATTTTGGCCTCCGCTCGCGCGCATTTCACAACATTTCGGCGATTGGCGGATTTTTGACCAAGATAGATCCAAATACACGAAAGTGACCTCGTTGGAAGCCCAACAGATGTAATTCAACGCATCAAAATGTAAAATTCTTACAGTATCACGTGGCAAATCAAGAGACAAAAGATGCCATTTTGGCCTCCGCTCGAGCAGATTTCCAACATTTCGAGATTGGCGGATTTTGACCAAGATAGATCCAGTTGCCATGAAAAGTGACCCGTTGGAAGCCCAACATGACCTAATTTAGAGGATCGAAAAGTATAATTCTTACATTTATCACATGGGGCAGCTAAGGAGCCCAAAGATGCCATTTTGGCCTCCATTCAGGAAAATTTCTGTCACGATTCCTAGCGGTGACATTTTTTGAGTTCCGTAACTCCAATCGTAGTGATACCGACTCCGTGCGCGGCTAGTATAAAGCTATTTTTGAAATCCATAAGTCCATGTCTGATAGGCATCGCGAAGGCTCGCAAAATTGACGATTTTCAAAAGAGGTCATTCTGGCCTCCGTCGGGCAGATTTCACAACATTTATGGAGATTGGCAGATTTTTGACCAAGATAGATCCAAATAAAGCACGAAAAGTGACCCGCTGGAAGCCCAACAGATGTAATTTAACGTTATCGAAAAGTAAAATTTTACAGTATCACGTGGCAGCTGAAGAGACAAAAGATGCCATTTTGGCCTCTGTCATGGGCAGATTTTGGGCGATTGGCGATTTTTGACCAAGATAGATCCAAATACACGAAAAGTGACCTATTGGAAGCCCAATAGGATGTAATTTAACGTATCGAAAAGTAAAATTTTTACTGTATCACATGGGCAAATTAAGAGACAAAAGATGCCATTTTGGCCTCCATTCATGCAGATTTCTATCAACATTTCGCGATTGGCAGATTTTTGACCAAGATAGATCCAAATACCACGAAAAGTGACCTGTTGGAAGCCCAACAGATGTAATTCAACGATCAAAAGTAAAATTTTTACAGTATCACATGGGCGCTTGAAGAGACAAAAGATGCCATTTTGGCCTCCATTCATGCAGATTTCCAACATTTCGCGATTGGCAGATTTTTGACCAAGATAGATCCAAATCGCCACGAAAAGTGACCCGTTGGAAGCCCAACAGATGTAATTCAACGTATCAAAAAGTAAAATTTTACGTATCACGTGGGCGCTGAAGAGACAAAAGATGCCATTTTGGCCTCCGCTCGCAGCAGATTTCAACATTTCCGCGATTGGCAGATTTTTGACCAAGATAGATCCAATCGCCACGAAAGTGACCTCGTTGGAAGCCCAACAGATGTAATTCAACGCATCAAAATGTAAAATTCTTACAGTATCACGTGGGCAAAAAAGAGACAAAAGATGCCATTTTGGCCTCCGCTCGAGCAGATTTCACCAACATTTCCGGAGATTGGCGGATTTTTGAACAAGATAGATCTAGTCGCCATGAAAAGTGACCCGTTGGAAGCCCAACATGACCTAATTTAGAGGATCGAAAAGTATAATTTTACAGTTATCACGTGGCAGCTAAGGAGCCCAAAGATGCCATTTTGGCCTCCATTCAGTGGAAATTTCGTCACGATTCCTAGCGGTGACATTTTTGAGTTCCGTAACTCCAATCGTAGTGATACTGACTCCGTGCGAAGCTAGTATAAAGCTATTTTTGAAATCCATAAGTCCATGTCCGATAGGCATCGCGAAGGCTCGCAAAATTAACGATTTTCAAAAGAGGTCATTCTGGCCTCCGTCGCGCAGATTGCCAACATTTATGGAGATTGGCGATTTTTGACCAAGATAGATCCAATCGCCACGAAAAGTGACCCGTTGGAAGCCCAACAGATGTAATTTAACGTTATCGAAAAGTAAAATTCTTACAGTATCACGGGGCAAACAAGAGACAAAAGATGCCATTTTGGCCTCTCGTCGCGCAGATTTCGGGCGATTGGCAGATTTTTGACCAAGATAGATCCAAATCGCCACGAAAAGTGACCTGTTGAAGCCCAATAGGATGTAATTTAACGTATCAAAAGTAAAATTTACAGGTATCACATGGGCAAATTAAGAGACAAAAGATGCCATTTTGGCCTCCATTCATGCAGATTTCCAACATTTCTCGCGATTGGCGATTTTTGACCAAGATAGATCCAAATACCGCCACGAAAAGTGACCTAATTGGAAGCCCAACAGATGTAATTCAACGTATCAAAAGTAAAATTTTACAGTATCACGTGGGCAAATGAAGAGACAAAAGATGCCATTTTGGCCTCCGTTCATGCAAAAGATTTCTCCAACATTTTATGGCGATTGGCGATTTTTGACCAAGATAGATCCAGCCGCCACGAAAAGTGACCCGTTGGAAGCCCAACAGATGTAATTCAACGTATCAAAAAGTAAAATTTTTACAGTATCACGTGGGCAGCTTGAAGAGACAAAAGATGCCATTTTGGCCTCCGCTCGCGGCAAATTTCGCCAACATTTCCGGCGATTGGCAGATTTTTGACCAAGATAGATCCAAAAATGAAAACTGACCCGTTGGAAGCCCAACAGATGTAATTCAACGCATCAAAATGTAAAATTTTTACAGTATCACGTGGGCAGTCAAGAGACAAAAGATGCCATTTTCGCCTCCGTCGAAAGCAAATTTCTGTCAACATTTCCGAGATTGGCGGATTTTTGACCAAGATAGATCTAGTTGCCATGAAAAGTGACCTGTTGGAAGCCCAACATGACCTAATTTAGAGGATCGAAAAGTATAATTCTTACGCTATCACGCCTCCGTGGGCGCCTAAGGAGCCCAAAGATGCCATTTTGGCCTCCATTCAGGAAATTTCTCACACGATTCCTAGCGGTGACATTTTTGAGTTCCGTAACTCCAATCGTAGTGATACTGACTCCGTGCGGCTAGTATAAAGCTATTTTTGAAATCCATAAGTCCATGTTAGAGGATAGGCATCGCGAAGGCTCGCAAAATTAACGGTTTTCAAAAGAGGTCATTCGGCCTCCATTCATGCAAATTTCTCCAACATTTATGGAGATTGGCAGATTTTTGACCAAGATAGATCCAATCGCCACGAAAAAGTGACCTTGTTGGAAGCCCAACAGATGTAATTTAACGTTATCGAAAAGTAAAATTCTTACGTATCACGTGGGCAAATAAGAGACAAAAGATGCCATTTTGGCCTCGTTCGGCAGATTTCTCGCGATTGGAGACGATTTTTGACCAAGATAGATCCAATACGAAAAGTGACCTCGTTGGAAGCCCAATAGGATGTAATTTAACGTATCGAAAAGTAAAATTCTTACAGTGTATCACATGGGCAACGAAGAGACAAAAGATGCCATTTTGGCCTCCATTCATGCAGATTTCTTTTCGGGCGATTGGCAGATTTTTGACCAAGATAGATCCAAATATGTACGAAAAGTGACCTCGTTGGAAGCCCAACAGATGTAATTCAACGATCAAAAAGTAAAATTTTACAGTATCACGCGGGCAGTTGAAGAGACAAAAGATGCCATTTTGGCCTCCATTCATGCGTATTTCTCAACATTTCTGGCGATTGGCATTTTTTGACCAAGATAGATCCAAATCGCCATGAAAAGTGACCTCGTTGGAAGCCCAACAGATGTAATTCAACGTATCAAAAAGTAAAATTTTACAGTATCACGTGGGCAGCTTGACGAGACAAAAGATGCCATTTTGGCCTCCGCTCGAGCAGATTTCCAACATTTCGGCGATTGGCGATTTTTGACCAAGATAGATCCAATACATTGAAAAAGTGACCTCGTTGGAAGCCCAACAGATGTAATTCAACGCATCAAAATGTAAAATTCTTACAGGTATCACGTGGGCAGCTGAAGAGACAAAAGATGCCATTTTGGCCTCCGCTCGAGCAGATTTCTCAACATTTCGAGATTGGCGGATTTTGACCAAGATAGATCTAGTTGCCATGAAAAGTGACCCGTTGGAAGCCCAACATGACCTAATTTAGAGGATCGAAAAGTATAATTCTTACAGTTATCACGTGGGGCAGCTAAGGAGCCCAAAGATGCCATTTTGGCCTCCATTCAGGAAATTTCATTTCACGATTCCTAGCGGTGACATTTTTTGAGTTCCTTAACTCCAATCGTAGTGATACCGACTCCGTGCGGCTAGTATAAAGCTATTTTTGAAATCCATAAGTCCATGTCTCGATAGGCATCGCGAAGGCTCGCAAAATTGACGATTTTCAAAAAGAGGTCATTCTGGCCTCCGTCGGGCAGATTGCCAACATTTATGGAGATTGGCAGATTTTTGACCAAGATAGATCCAAATACCACGAAAAGTGACCCGTTGGAAGCCCAACAGATGTAATTTAACGTTATCGAAAAGTAAAATTCTTACAGTATCACGTGGCAGTCAAGAGACAAAAGATGCCATTTTGGCCTCTCGTCGCAGATTTCATTTCGATTGGCGTATTTTTGACCAAGATAGATCCAAATGCCATGAAAAGTGACCCGTTGAAGCCCAATAGGATGTAATTTAACGTGATCGAAAAGTAAAATTTACAGTATCACATGGGCAAATCAAGAGACAAAAGATGCCATTTTGGCCTCCATTCATGCATTTTTCTATCAACATTTCTAGGCGATTGGCAGATTTTTGACCAAGATACATCCAAATACCACGAAAAGTGACCTCGTTGGAAGCCCAACAGATGTAATTTGACGTATCAAAAAGTAAAATTTTACAGTATCACGTGGGCAGCTGAAGAGACAAAAAGATGCCATTTTGGCCTCCGCTTCATGCAGATTTCAACATTTCTCGAGATTAGCATTTTTGACCAAGATAGATCCAAATTGCCACGAAAAGTGACCTGTTGGAAGCCCAACAGATGTAATTCAACGTATCAAAAAGTAAAATTTTACAGGTATCACGTGGGCAGCTGAGAGACAAAAGATGCCATTTTGGCCTCCGCTCGCGCTCGGCCAACATTTCGCGATTGGCGGATTTTTGACCAAGATAGATCCAAATCCGGCCACGAAAAGTGACCTCGTTGGAAGCCCAACAGATGTAATTCAACGCATCAAAATGTAAAATTCTTACTGTGTCACGTGGGCAAACAAGAGACAAAAGATGCCATTTTGGCCTCCGCTCGAGCAGGATTCGCCAACATTTCGAGATTGGCGGATTTTTGAACAAGATAGATCTAGTCGCCATGAAAAGTGACCCGTTGGAAGCCCAACATGACCTAATTTAGAGGATCAAAAAGTATAATTTTACAGCTTATCACGTAGCGCCTAAGGAGCCCAAAGATGCCATTTTGGCCTCCATTCAGTGAAATTTCGGCCACGATTCCTAGCGGTGACATTTTTGAGTTCCGTAACTCCAATCGTAGTGATACCGACTCCGCGGCGGCTAGTATAAAGCTATTTTGAAATCCATAAGTCCATGTCTGATAGGCATCGCGAAGGCTCGCAAAATTGACAATTTTCAAAAGAGGCCATTCTCGCCTCCGTCGCGCATTCATTCAACATTTATGGAGATTGGCGATTTTTGACCAAGATAGATCCAGTCGCCACAAAAGTGAACTGTTGGAAGCCCAACAGATGTAATTTAACGTTATCGAAAAGTAAAATTTTACAGGTATCACGTGGGCAAATGAAGAGACAAAAGATGCCATTTTGGCCTCGTCGCAGTTCCGGGCGACATGCATTTTTGACCAAGATAGATCCGGGCCGCCACGAAAAGTGACCAAGCAAGCCCAATAGGATGTAATTTAACGTATCGAAAAGTAAAATTCTTACAGTATCACATGGGCAGCTGAAGAGACAAAAGATGCCATTTTGGCCTCCATTCATGCATTGGCCAACATTTATGGCGACAACATTTTTGACCAAGATAGATCCAAATACCACGAAAAGTGACCTCGTTGGAAGCCCAACAGATGTAATTCAACGTATCAAAAAGTAAAATTTTACAGGTATCACGTGGGCAGCTTGAAGAGACAAAAGATGCCATTTTGGCCTCCTGTTCGTCGCAGATTTACCAACATTTCATTTTTGACCAAGATAGATCCAATACCACGAAAAGTGACCTGTTGGAAGCCCAACAGATGTAATTCAACGCATCAAAATGTAAAATTCTTACGCATCACGTGGGCAGTAGCCGAAGAGACAAAAGATGCCATTTTGGCCTCCATTCAGCAGATTTCTACCAACATTTCGAGATTGGCGGATTTTTGACCAAGATAGATCTAGTCGCCATGAAAAGTGACCCGTTGGAAGCCCAACATGACCTAATTTAGAGGATCGAAAAGTATAATTCTTACAGCTTATCACGTGGCAGTTTAAGAGCCCAAAGATGCCATTTTGGCCTCCATTCATGAAATTTCGTCACGATTCCTAGCGTGACATTTTTGAGTTCCGTGAAGATCCAATCGTAGTGATACCGACTCAACAGAAAGCTATTTTTGAAATCCATAAGTCCATGTCTGATAGGCACGCGGCAGCTGAAGAGACAAAAGAGGTCATTTTGGCCTCCGCTCGCGGCAGATTTCCAACATTTATGGAGATTGGCAGATTTTTGACCAAGATAGATCCAAATGCCACGAAAGTGACCCGTTGAAGCCCAACAGATGTAATTCAACACATCAAAAATGTAAAATTCTTACAGGTATCACGTGGGCAGCTGAAGAGACAAAAGATGCCATTTTGGCCTCCGCTCGAAAGCGCATTTCAAACATTTCTAGAGATTGGCGGATTTTTGTCCAAGATAGATCTAGTCGCCATGAAAAGTGACCCGTTGGAAGCCCAACATGACCTAATTTAGAGGATCGAAAAGTATAATTTTACAGTTATCACGTGGGGCAGCTAAGGAGCCCAAAGATGCCATTTTGGCCTCCATTCAGTGGAAATTTCACCACGATTCCTAGCGGTGACATTTTTGAGTTCCGTAACTCCAATCGTAGTGATACCGACTCGCGCGGTTAGTATAAAGCTATTTTTGAAATCCATAAGTCCATGTCTGATAGGCACGCGGCTCGCAAAATTGACGATTTTCAAAAAGAGGTCATTCGCCTCCGTTCGGGCAGATTTCTCCAACATTTATGGAGATTGGCAGATTTTTGACCAAGATAGATCCAATACCGCCATTTAAAAGTGACCGTTGGAAGCCCAACAGATGTAATTTAACGTTATCGAAAAGTAAAATTCTTACGTGTATCACGCGGGCAAATGAAGAGACAAAAGATGCCATTTTGGCCTCTGTTTCGGGCAGATTTTTGCGATTGGCAGATTTTTGACCAAGATAGATCCAAATACCACGAAAAGTGACCTCGTTGGAAGCCCAATAGGATGTAATTTAACGTATCGAAAAGTAAAATTCTTACAGTATCACATGGGCAACCAAGAGACAAAAGATGCCATTTTGGCCTCCATTCATGCAGATTTCTATCAACATTTCGGGCGATTGGCAGATTTTTGACCAAGATACATCCAAATACCACGAAAAGTGACCGTTGGAAGCCCAACAGATGTAATTAACGTATCAAAAGTAAAATTTTACAGTATCACGGGGCTGATTTCCAGACAAAAGATGCCATTTTGGCCTCCATTCATGCAGATTTCGTCAACATTTCGGGCGATTGGCAGATTTTTGACCAAGATAGATCCAGTCGCCACGAAAAGTGACCCGTTGGAAGCCCAACAGATGTAATTCAACGTATCAAAAAGTAAAATTTTACAGGTATCACGTGGGCGCTTGAGAGACAAAAGATGCCATTTTGGCCTCCGCTCGCGCGTATTTCTCCAACATTTCCGCGATTGGCAGATTTTTGACCAAGATAGATCCAAATCGCCACGAAAAGTGACCTCGTTGGAAGCCCAACAGATGTAATTCAACGCATCAAAATGTAAAATTCTTACAGGTATCACGGGGCAAATGAAGAGACAAAAGATGCCATTTTGGCCTCCGCTCGAAAGCGTATTTCAACATTTCGAGATTGGCGGATTTTTGAACAAGATAGATCCGTCGCCATGAAAAGTGACCCGTTGGAAGCCCAACATGACCTAATTTAGAGGATCAAAAAGTATAATTTTACGCTTATCACGTGGGCAGCTAAGGAGCCCAAAGATGCCATTTTGGCCTCCATTCAGTGGAAATTTCTCACACGATTCCTAGCGGTGACATTTTTGAGTTCCGTAACTCCAATCGTAGTGATACTGGACTCGTGCGGCTAGTAGAAAGCTATTTTTGAAATCCATAAGTCCATGTCCGATAGGCATCGCGAAGGCTCGCAAAATTGACAATTTTCAAAAGAGGTCATTCTCGCCTCCGTCGCGCATTGGCCAACATTTATGGAGATTGGCAGATTTTTGACCAAGATAGATCCGGGTCGCCATTTAAAAGTGAACCGTTGGAAGCCCAACAGATGTAATTTAACGTTATCGAAAAGTAAAAAATTCTTACAAAGATGCCATCACGTGGGCAGCTGAAGAGACAAAAGATGCCATTTTGGCCTCTATTCACATGGGCAAAATAAGAGACAAAGATTTTTGGCCTCCATTCATTGGCATTTTTGACCAAGATAGATCCAGATCCACCACTAAAAGTGACCTGTTGGAAGCCCAATAGATGTAATTTAACGTATCGAAAAGTAAAATTCTTACAAATCACATGGGCAAAAAAGAGACAAAAGATGCCATTTTGGCCTCCATTCATGCAGATTTCCTCCAACATTTCTCGCGATTGGCAGATTTTTGACCAAGATAGATCCAAATACCACGAAAGTGACCTCGTTGGAAGCCCAACAGATGTAATTCAACGTATCAAAAAGTAAAATTTTACGTGTATCACGGGGCAGTTGAAGAGACAAAAGATGCCATTTTGGCCTCCGCTCGTGCAGATTTGCCAACATTTCTGGCGATTGGCAGATTTTTGACCAAGATAGATCCAAATACACGAAAAGTGACCTCGTTGGAAGCCCAACAGATGTAATTCAACGCATCAAAATGTAAAATTCTTACTGTGTATCACGTGGGCAAAATGAAGAGACAAAAGATGCCATTTTGGCCTCCGTCGAAAGCAGATTTCTCGTCAACATTTCTAGAGATTGGCGGATTTTTGACCAAGATAGATCTAGTCGCCATGAAAAGTGACCCGTTGGAAGCCCAACATGACCTAATTTAGAGGATCGAAAAGTATAATTCTTACAAAGTATCACGTGGCGCCTAAGGAGCCCAAAGATGCCATTTTGGCCTCCATTCAGGGAAATTTCTGTCACGATTCCTAGCGGTGACATTTTTTGAGTTCCGAACTCCAATCGTAGTGATACCGACTCCGCGGAAGCTAGTAGAAAGCTATTTTTGAAATCCATAAAGTCCATGTCCGATAGGCATCGCGAAGGCTCGCAAAATTGACGGTTTTCAAAAGAGGTCATTCTGGCCTCCGTCGGCAGATTTCGTCAACATTTATGGAGATTGGCGATTTTTGACCAAGATAGATCCAGTCGCCACGAAAGTGACCCGTTGGAAGCCCAACAGATGTAATTTAACGTTATCGAAAAAGTAAAATTTTGGTGTATCACGTGGGGCAAAATAAGAGACAAAGATGCCATTTTGGCCTCTCGTTCGCATTTCCTCGCGATTGGCAGATTTTTGACCAAGATAGATCCAGTCGCCACGAAAAGTGACCCGTTGAAGCCCAATAGGATGTAATTTAACGTATCGAAAAGTAAAATTTTACAGTATCACATGGGCAAACAAGAGACAAAAGATGCCATTTTGGCCTCCATTCATGCAGATTTCTATCAACATTTCGGCGATTGGCGATTTTTGACCAAGATAGATCCAAATACCACGAAAGTGACCTGTTGAAGCCCAACAGATGTAATTCAACGTATCAAAAAGTAAAATTTTACAGTATCACGCGGGCGCTGAAGAGACAAAAGATGCCATTTTGGCCTCCGTTCATGCGTGTATTTCACAACATTTCGCGATTGGCAGATTTTTTGACCAAGATAGATCCAGTCGCCACGAAAAGTGACCCGTTGGAAGCCCAACAGATGTAATTCAACGTATCAAAAAAGTAAAATTTTACTGTGTATCACGCGGGGCGCTGGAAGAGACAAAAGATGCCATTTTGGCCTCCGTCGGCAAGTTTTACTTGCCAACATTTCTGGCGATTGGCAGATTTTTGACCAAGATAGATCCAAATACCACGAAAAGTGACCTCGTTGGAAGCCCAACAGATGTAATTCAACGCATCAAAATGTAAAATTCTTACGTATCACGTGGGTAAATTGAAGAGACAAAAGATGCCATTTTGGCCTCCGTTCGAGCGATTTCACAACATTTCGAGATTGGCGGATTTTTGACCAAGATAGATCTAGTCGCCATGAAAAGTGACCTGTTGAAGCCCAACATGACCTAATTTAGAGGATCAAAAGTATAATTCTTACAGTTATCACGTGGGCAGCTAAGGAGCCCAAAGATGCCATTTTGGCCTCCATTCAGGAAATTTCATCCGCGATTCCTAGCGGTGACATTTTTTGAGTTCCGTAACTCCAATCGTAGTGATACCGACTCCGTGGCTAGTATAAAGCTATTTTTGAAATCCATAAGTCCATGTTCGATAGGCATCGCGAAGGCTCGCAAAATTGACAATTTTCAAAAGAGGTCATTCGCGCTCCGCTCGCGATTACACAACATTTATGGAGATTGGCGGTTTTTGACCAAGATAGATCTAGTCGCCACGAAAAGTGACCTCGTTGGAAGCCCAACAGATGTAATTTAACGTTATCGAAAAGTAAAATTCTTACGTATCACGTTAGGCAAAAGAGACAAAAGATGCCATTTTGGCCTCCTCGTCGGGCAGGCGGCGCATTGGCGGTTTTTGACCAAGATAGATCCAATGCGCCACGAAAAGTGACCTCGTTGGAAGCCCAATAGATGTAATTTAACGTATCAAAAAGTAAAATTCTTACGTGTATCACATGGGCAAAATTGAAGAGACAAAAGATGCCATTTTGGCCTCCATTCATGCAGATTTCGGCCAACATTTCGGGCGATTGGCGATTTTTGACCAAGATAGATCCAAATCACCACGAAAGTGACTCAGTTGGAAGCCCAACAGATGTAATTCAACGTATCAAAAGTAAAAATTTTCACGGTATCACGTGGGCGCTTGATCTAGACAAAAGATGCCATTTTGGCCTCCG
Organism: Hyparrhenia diplandra; assembly: GCA_015847255.1. NCBI lineage: Eukaryota > Viridiplantae > Streptophyta > Magnoliopsida > Poales > Poaceae > Hyparrhenia > Hyparrhenia diplandra. The sequence goes on along the minus strand of JADLZK010001212.1, from coordinate 2,822 downwards.
CTGCGTGCGCATTTACGTCAACATTTCGCGATTGGCGATTTTTTGACCAAGATAGATCCGGGGCCGCCATTTAAAAGTGACCTGTTGGAAGCCCAACAGATGTAATTTAACATTATCGAAAAGTAAAATTTTACAAATCACGTGGGCAAAGAAGAGACAAAAGATGCAATTTTGGCCTCTCTGCGTCGGCGAGGCGAGATTCGCGATTGGCGGATTTTTGACCAAGATAGATCCAATAGCCACGAAAAGTGACCTGTTGGAAGCCCAATAGGATGTAATTTAACGTATTGAAAAGTAAAATTCTTACAATTATCACATATGGGCAGCAAGAGACAAAGATGCCATTTTGGCCTCCATTCATGCGATTTACATCGTCAACATTTCGGCGATTGGTAGATTTTTTGACCAAGATAGATCCAAATAGCCACAAAAGTGACCTGTTGGAAGCCCAATAGGATCTAATTCAACGTATCAAAAGTAAAATTTTTACAGGTATCACGCGGGCGCTTGATTTGAGACAAAAGATGCCATTTTGGCCTCCGCTCGCAGATTTACATCAACATTTCGCGATTGGCAGATTTTGACCAAGATAGATCCAGCATCACCACGAAAAGTCACCGTTGGAAGCCCAACAGATGTAATTCAACGCATCAAAATGTAAAATTCTTACGGTATCACGGGGCAAATAAGAGACAAAAGATGCCATTTTTGGCCTCCGCTCGAGCGCGCATTTCATCAACATTTCGAGATTGGCGGATTTTTGACCAAGATAGATCTAGTCGCCATGAAAAAGTGACCGTTGGAAGCCCAACATGACCTAATTTAGAGGATCGAAAAAGTATAATTCTTACAGGTTATCACGTGGGGCAGCTAGGAGCCCAAAGATGCCATTTTGGCCTCAATTCAGGGGAAATTTCTCACCGCGATTCTAGCGGTGACATTTTTGAGTTCCGAACTCCAATGTGTAGTGATACTGACTCCGTCGCGCGGCTAGTAGAAAGCTATTTTGAAATCCATAAGTCCATGTCTGATAGGCATCGCGAAGGCTCGCAAAATTGATGGTTTTCAAAAAAGACGCCATTCCTCTCCGCTCGCGCATTTCTATCAACATTTATGGAGATTGGCAGATTTTTGACCAAGATAGATCCAACCGCCACAAAAAGTGACCTGTTGAAGCCCAACAGGATGTAATTTAACGTTATCGAAAAGTAAAATTCTACGGTATCACGTGGGCAGCTGAAGAGACAAAAGATGCCATTTTGGCCTCTGTCGGGCGAATTTCCTCGGTGATTGGCGATTTTTGACCAAGATAGATCCAATGCCATGAAAAAGTGACATGTTGAAGCCCAATAGGATGTAATTTAACGTGTCGAAAAGTAAAATTCGGCGAGTATCACATGGGCAAATAAGAGACAAAAAGATGCCATTTTGGCCTCCATTCATGCGATTTGCCAACATTTTTGGTGATTGGCAGATTTTTGACCAAGATAGATCCAAATCGCCACCACGAAAGTGACCCGTTGGAAGCCCAATAGGATGTAATTTAACGTATCGAAAAGTAAAATTCTTACAGGTATCACATGGGCAGCTGAAGAGACAAAAAGATGCCATTTTGGCCTCCATTCACGCTAGATTTTGTCATTTCCGGGCGATTGGCGTGATTTTTGACCAAGATAGATCCAACCACCACGAAAGTGACCGTTGGAAGCCCAACAAAATGTAATTCAATGTATCAAAATTAAAATTTTACGGTATCACGTGGGCAGCTGAAGAGACAAAAGATGCCATTTTGGCCTCCGTTCGTCTCAGATTTCCAACATTTCCGGGCGACAAGATTTTTGACCAAGATAGATCCAAATCGCCATTTAAAGTGACCCGTTGGAAGCCCAACAGATGTAATTCAACGCATCAAAATGTAAAAATTTTACAGGTATCACGTGGGCAGCTGAAGAGACAAAGATGCCATTTTGGCCTCCGTCGAGCAGATTTCAACATTTCGGAGATTGGCGGATTTTTGACCAAGATAGATCCACGCCATGAAAAGTGACCCGTTGGAAGCCCAACATGACCTAATTTAGAGGATCGAAAAGTATAATTCTTACAGTTATCACGTGGGGCAGCTAAAAGAGCCCAAAGATGCCATTTTGGCCTCCATTCAGGAAATTTCGCCACGATTCCTAGCGGTGACATTTTTTGAGTTCTCAGAATCCAATCGTAGTGATACTAGACTCCGTGCGGCTAGTAGAAAGCTATTTTTGAAATCCATAAGTCCATGTTCGATAGGCATCGCGGCGGCTCGCAAATTGACGGTTTTCAAAAGACGCCATTCCGTCCGCTCGAGGCGATTTCGTCATTTATGGAGATTGGCAGATTTTGACCAAGATAGATCCAAAGCCAAAAAGTGACCGTTGGAAGCCCAACAGATGTAATTTAACGCTATCGAAAAGTAAAATTCTTACAGTATCACGGGCAAGTCAAGAGACAAAAGATGCCATTTGGCCTCTCGTTGAGGCGGGCGTCGGGCGATTGGCAGATTGGACCAAGATAGATCCATGGCGCCATGAAAAGTGACCGTTGGAAGCCCAATAGGATGTAATTTAACGTATCGAAAAGTAAATTCTTACGTGTATCACATGGGCAGTCAAGAGACAAAAGATGCCATTTTGGCCTCCATTCATGCATCTCTCACAACATTTCGCGATTGGCAGATTTTTGACCAAGATAGATCCAAATGCGCCCGCGAAAAGTGACCGTTGGAGCCCAACAGATCTAATTCAACGTATCAAAAGTAAAATTTTACAGCGGGTATCACGAGGGCGCTG